>JAODUP010000295.1:57500-295000 GCA_025642065.1 Paralvinella palmiformis
GTGAGTGAGTGAGTGAGTGAGTGAGTGAGTGAGTGAGTGAGTGAGTGAGTGAGTGAGTGAGTGAGTGAGTGAGTGAGTGAGTGAGTGAGTGAGTGAGTGAGTGAGTGAGTGAGTGAGTGAGTGAGTGAGTGAGTGAGTGAGTGAGTGAGTGAGTGAGAGAGTGAGTGAGTGAGTGAGTGAGTGAGTGAGTGAGTGAGTGAGTGAGTGAGTGAGTGAGTGAGTGAGTGAGTGAGTGAGTGAGTGAGTGAGTGAGTGAGTGAGTGAGTGAGTGAGTGAGTGAGTGAGTGAGTGAGTGAGTGAGTGAGTGGTGAGTGAGGTGGTGGTGAGTGAGTGAGTGAGTGAGTGAGTGAGTGAGTGAGTGAGTGAGTGAGTGAGTGAGTGAGTGAGTGAGTGAGTGAGTGAGTGAGTGAGTGAGTGAGTGAGTGAGTGAGTGAGTGAGTGAGTGAGTGAGTGAGTGAGTGGGTGAGTGAGTGAGTGAGTGAGTGAGTGAGTATTTTGTAGATGACATTTAGCAGAGGCCTTTTCTCTAGGGAAATCATAGTAAGTGTCATCACTGAAAATAAGAACTGATTTGTTACGATGTTATAATCGTATCTTGCCAATGACATTGACCTTAGACGACCCCTACAAATTAATAAAAAACATAGATAAATTGGGATACTGAAAAAGCCAACTTTAACACAAATCATTAGGCCGGATATCATTCTATTATATCTGCAAACTTAGATTACTTAAATTACTCTTTATGTCCGATGATTCTTCAATTTAATCCGAAGAATTAATATATCTCATTTAATTGATAAAGTGAACAATCAAATATTACGTCTGATGTATTATAACTGTAGCAAGGCCCAATCTAGCCAATTAAATGGTTTGTGAAGATCGTTGACGAGAATACAACATGGCGGGATTAAAACAATTTAAACAGTAATTTAGAAGTTTACACATTCGGGAAACGACAGCGTAGAAATTGGAGGAAATTCCAATTCCAACATAGTCACATTCCAACCTGGTCACATTCCAACCTGATCACATTCCAACCTGATCACATTCCAACCTGATCACGTTCTAACCAGGTCACGTTCTAACCTGGTCACATTCCAACCTGATCACATTCCAACCTGATCACGTTCTAACCTGGTCACGTTCTAACCTGGTCACGTTCTACCCTGGTCACATTCCAACCTGATCACGTTCTAACCTGGTCACGTTCTAACCTGGTCACGTTCTAACCTGGTCACATTCCAACCTGATCACGTTCTAACCTGGTCACGTTCTAACCTGGTCACATTCCAACCTGATCACATTCCAACCTGGTCACATTCCAACCTGATCACGTTCTAACCAGGTCACGTTCTAACCTGGTCAGGTTCTAACCTGGTCACATTCCAACCTGATCACGTTCTAACCTGGTCACGTTCTAACCTGGTCACATTCCAACCTGATCACATTCCAACCTGATCACATTCCAACCTGATCACGTTCTAACCAGGTCACGTTCTAACCTGGTCACATTCCAACCTGATCACGTTCTAACCTGGTCACGTTCTAACCTGGTCACATTCCAACCTGATCACATTCCAACCTGATCACATTCCAACCTGATCACGTTCTAACCAGGTCACGTTCTAACCTGGTCAGGTTCTAACCTGGTCACATTCCAACCTGATCACGTTCTAACCTGGTCACGTTCTAACCTGGTCACATTCCAACCTGATCACATTCCAACCTGATCACATTCCAACCTGATCACGTTCTAACCAGGTCACGTTCTAACCTGGTCACATTCCAACCTGATCACGTTCTAACCTGGTCACGTTCTAACCTGGTCACGTTCTAACCTGGTCACATTCCAACCTGATCACGTTCTAACCTGGTCACGTTCTAACCTGGTCACGTTCTAACCTGGTCACATTCCAACCTGATCACGTTCTAACCTGGTCACGTTCTAACCTGGTCACGTTCTAACCTGGTCACATTCCAACCTGGTCACATTCCAACCTGATCACATTCCAACCTGGTCACATTCCAACCTGATCACATTCCAACATGGTCACGTTCTAACCTGGTCAGGTTCTAACCTGGTCACATTCCAACCTGATCACGTTCTAACCTGGTCACGTTCTAACCCGGTCACGTTCTAACCTGGTCACGTTCTAACCTGGTCATGTTCTAACCTGGTCACGTTCTAACCTGGTCACATTTACGTCACTAGTCAACAGCTTGAACTATTTTGTTTACATCTACATATGAGAGAGAAAATAAGTAAATATTCCTTTGGATAATTTAGGAGATACCCTCATTATTTATTGTAGAAATACTATTAAACCAATAACAATGTTTAGGTGATCCAAGTTTGGTGATGAAAGTCTGTAACAAACGTACAAAGCGTTTTATTTACGGTGCGCATGATATCATCATCATCATCATCATCATCATCATCATCTTAAAGATGTAATCATAACTCTTTATTTCAGCAATCTATTTAAATCTAGATCGAAACTTTTATGCAAAACAATAATCTAAGCGGTAATTATTTTCCATAAATCGCATGCCGACAAATTACTTGATATTTCATTTTCACATATCTTGTGCAGGATTAACACCTAACACAATCACATATCAATAACTAACAATAATCATTAATGCGTATGTAATCATAATTCAAATATCACATCACTTATACCATCCTGATCTCGTGTAACCTATGTTAACAAATTAACAGTCCCAGAGCCCTATAATGTCAGAACTTATCTGGAAACGTACGCGCGTTTAGGTTTGCGTACGTTAGTATGTGCGTGTATGTGTATGTGCGTACATTCGTGTATCCGTGCGTGCCTGTGCAATATTTTATTTGCGAGCAACTCAAATATTCACATGCCTATCATCTTCATATCAATCTGAAACCATAATAATTTACAAAACATTACTTCGTTAGCCATATAATACGTGATATAGGTGATATTTTATGGTATCATCAGCAAACTAAAGCAAATTAAGCTATGGACAAGAGTCTAGTTAATTAACAGAAACTAAAAAAATCATTCTTTTAACCCTGACGGGCTACTAAATACTGTATGTAGAGTATATAACAACATTATATCCCATGATGGTATAGTGTTATCATATAATATATAGGGGTGCCTCCGTGATCCGTAGCGCGTTCGATAACAAATTACTACCACCCGAGTTCGAATGTCGGCGTGGGAATATCTGAAGGGTGTTTCATCTTTGACTTCGCTTCATTACTTTGGAGGTCACTCGGCCCATTTAGCCTACCATGTGCACAAAGTGGCCGTAGAACATCAATCATCACCGACATAAACATCTAACAGACACATCAAAGACAATAATATAAAAACATCTAACCAGTGAGTTATCGGGACACCTAAAACAACTTAATATGACGGCATCAATTAATAGAAATCTTCCAATATGCAATATAAATTTGTTACATGGACGCCTTCTCTTTGATGTGTTCCATCTTTTGGTGTAATCGTCAATAATGTTTATATTAAGGACTAGACTAGCATCGTGCCGATTGTTTTAATTTAATACAGGTAACCTACAAGATTAGTAACAAGTATTGGTGTTAGACAACAAACCTTAAACGTGACCCTTAATTATATTATTATTTTCGAATTATATTATTAATACCAAAGATGATGATTTACAAAATACGGGAGACTTGAAAGAACAACAAAAACCGAGATAGTTGTGGGGGGAGGACGGCCGATATGGTGACCATGAGTAGGCAGGTTTCATTTTGTTTGGGTAAATTGTGTCAGAATTTCTTCCTATCACTTAGTTGGTGTTTATCTACACAGATGTTCACGTGACCGCGTAGAGAAATACAAATATTCACTCTGCACTTTCTATTCATGTCCAAGACTTATCCTCCAATATCAGGTAAAGAGAGATGCTAGTAATGTCTTATCTCGATCGTTTCTCTTAAGGCGCTTAGTACAAAGAAGATGAAGATAATAAAACTGAATGATGCATAACGATCCCTTCTCTAATGTCAGCTTAAAAGTGATGAGGAAAGATAAGGAGATAAGGTTAAATTCACGGACAGGACCTCATCAAAAACAGCGGAAATAGCGATAAGAAGAATATTGACATGTATTATGGTGACAATAAGTGATAAAGATTGGATTATAAGCCCATCTTATGGCCATCACTCGGATCTAGGCGTAACACAACATTTGAGAATTATGCTTATAAGAAATAATCATTAAATTCTCATATGGCGATATTATATATATATATATATATATATATATATATTATTATTATTATTATAAAATCAGCTGTTATCTCATCTGGTATTTGAACAGCGAAAATGGGAATGGCTGTCAATTAAAGCATTCTTATATTTGACGCTATTTTCATTCTACACTGTATGTCATAATCTATTTCTCTCACAAAACACACACACACACACACACGTGTGTGTGTGTTATAATGTAGACGTGTTATAGCAGTGTAGGATGAGCTACAGGAACAGATAATTACATGACCCCTGAATATAAATTGTGGACGATTCATCGGGGGGGGGAGTGAAATCCACAGAAGCGACTTTTCATTATGAGACATGTGTAATGTCACACACACACAAATACACACACAAATAGATAATAAATAAAAACACATTTTTATCTTACATAACTGAAGTAATTCATTTATTTATTGTGATTTTCAGTTATTAATCTTATCAGTTTATTCATGCATGCATACATACAGAGAAATATACATACAAATATACACACGCGCGCTAGCCCGTGACAACACGCATACACTTATACATATACATTATATGGTACAACTCAAACGATAAGACATTTAGTGTCAGTTGCCACACAGATGTATTAATATAACATTTATAAACGGTCCTATGGCAAAATCCCCATTACAAACTATGTTAAATGGTAAGTTAATAATGATACAATATTGTGTGTGTGTGTGTGTGTGTGTGTGTGTGTGTGTGTGTGTCGTCGCGGTAGACACAAATTATAAACGAACATATACTCTTATTATAGGAAGTACACGACCGCTTTTTTTCGTAACACTTAGCAACCACGAGACAGCGCACAGCGACACCTGCCGGCGCAAGACACAAATCTACATCGTAATTGATTACCTTAACTAATTACTTCATACATCTACATCAATTAGATGCACCCTAAGCGAGACCATTGTCAGCTTCTAATTGAGAACTGTGCCTGGAATAACTTATAGAAAACGATATTCCACGACAGATAGCACTTCCATAAACGAAGCGATTAATTTACCAACATCTTAACCAATATTAACATGACCAGAAACAAATCTATCAATGGATTGAGATTTTATAACCGAAAAAAGATGGAAGGGGAAGAAACCCAATACAATAATACCCAGCTTTTGTGTGGATTGTGTGTGAGTGCGCGCGTGGGTGTATGCGTACGTGTGTGTACGCCAGAAGGCATTCTATCAGAAACACCAAAAATTACTTGATCAACGCTGTTCAGGATGTCAAACAACACACCAAAGGTCCATTTCGACTTTGTCCAAAAGTTCACTACTCAATATTGGCTTATAGCAGTTAATGTTATCGTTGGCTCGGTTGAAATATCCATCGAGTCAGAGACAAGGAAAGTCGGCTAACTTTATGCGAGATAACTATTTTTCAACTTTGACACACATTTAGTAAACGGGTCTAATTTATTTATACTACTCGAACGCACAAATTCGATAACTAATGATAAACAATGAAATGGGATGTTTAACAGTGAAAGTAAACAAGGTTTTCTTTTTTTCAAAACGAAATAAAATTGTAAGTTGAAAAGAATTAAAACAACAACAACTAGTAAGGTTTTGAGTCAAAATGATAACACTTTGATGTCCTATGTAGATTTAATTTCCTGCAACATTCAAGTCATCACGTAATTAATCAGATATTTGATACAATTACTCAGGAAATAAAATTCACCTCGTGGCATTCATTTAAGATACCTGTTACTGATCAGTCAAAACTTGTTCAGATAAGTGCATATATATATATATATATATATATATATATATATATATATCAACAATACCCAAGGCTGTCTACCATGATCTTGTTGCAACGTGTCTTCCTAACGTCAGTTAGCTTATAGATACTTCCCGAATCAAACATGTGCCAATGAGCATTAAAATGAAACACTTTCAGGCTAAGACAAAACATACATTGCACATATCCCTAGTCACCCGATCAACATAGAGAAAATAGGCCCGTCGCTTCAACACTCGATAAGTGAAACCGAAAGTAAGGAAACCCCAGAAATGTACTCCCCCATATACGCATGCGCACCATTATAAAAGCGACCGAACTTGTTTTGACCTACTGTGGTGTATTTTCCTAGTTAAATGCAATACGTGCTGAATATACTACGAGTGATCGCGTAAAACACCAATCACTTTCCAATAGAGCGCTATTTCCGCTGCTACACCTATCTACATCGAGACAAGATAATAATAATGATAATAATAATAATAAGCCATTTAAATTATGCACGATAAAGTCAACAGCAGGACGAATACAAGTTTAGAAAAGGTGATAGCTTACTGATAATATTAACTACAGGCTGATAACGGTAACTATAAACACAATTAGGTAGATATTATGATGTCATCTAGCTAACTGACAGTTATCTGTGGCATGTGTCAGGTCACATCTGACTTGTGTCATCCGATTAATAAATAAATAGGCCGCAACATGATTAGTTAATGGATTTGTGGCAAACAATTACAATTAACGAACGCGTGAATGGTGCGAACTGGGCGAGTGGCCCAACGATTGTATTGTTAAACATACACGCCAGTGTCAACTAGAACATGGGCGCAAAAGTTAGAGAACAGAGCTTGTACTGATGGGTGAAACATCCCGGATACAAACACATGTGTGTATCATAACATGGAATTATCCGGCGTGGTGGAGTCCCAACTACACCAACTGGAATCCCCCCCCCCAAAAAAAAACAAAAAGGCTCATAACTGACAGACCTATTAGTGATGGGTAGATGACTGTGTGTGCGTGCTTGCGAGAGTTCCCCCCCCCTCTCTCTCTCTCTCTATATATATATATATATATATATAACAACTATTAAGTGTTATCACCGTCTAACGCATGTAAGTGTGCTTTATATTATAAAGCGCCCCCAATAAAAATAAAATTGGATTGTGATGATACTGAAGTTCGATAATGACAATGAGGCTTACATGGGATAACTAATTAACTAATTTAAAAAAACATCCATAAACCTTCATAATTTTTAAACTCATGTTAGTTTTCACTTTTATCATTAACCACAATGCGTACAAATAAACAAATTATGCTCAGATCTTTCAACTTATTCTTAAAGAGTTTCCTAAGCTTCTCCGTTGAAGTGGAAGAGTTCAATGTGTTTATTTCTAAGCCAACTGGATTTTGGCAAGAGTCTCGATTCGGTGGCTCACGACATAAAAAGCAGTACGGCAGCGAGTCACTTAGTCTGGATTTCGTCCACTAATGCCTCACAATGGGAAGAAACGAATATATTGTCCACACTGGGAACTAGGTCTTAGAATTGGCCATATAACCATCTGAACCGTCAACGAAGCAAGCTTTTTGTATATTATATATAATGGAGATGCATCTATTCGAGTGATTTATGGCGTAATGACATCGATTTGGTATAATTGTTCATTATGGGAAATGGCCCATTATGTGTAAACATCCACGATGTGTAACCAACAATTATGTTTGTTTAACCATCATGTGTAGTAGTAGTAGTAGTAGTAGTAGTACAAACTCCTAACCGTCAGTGTGTTAGTAAACCAATTCGGCTCTATTTAGCGAATGCGGATGAGATGCTTACAAGTTGTCTCTCTCTCTCTCTCTCACACACACACACACGCATAGACAGCATTATATATATATATATATATATATATATATACAACATACATGACATTATCATCGTAACTATCATCATCAACATCATCATCATCATCATCATATTCACTGACAACTGTACATAGATCACATGACATCGTAGAAACATTATTGTTAAGGCTTGTCATAAACGTATGCACCAAAGATGTTTTTATCTAAGTCGTACACGGACAAGTTACGTAACCGATTAACGCGTCTTAGGCCAGATTAATACCCCGGCCGCATTAACCGATTAACACCCAATCACATAAACTGTAACAGTTAGCCGGACCACGGTGAAAATTACCCGCCTCGCTTACACCATTACCGGCTCCCGGAACCGAAATCAGCGCCGATTACAAATTACCGAAAGCCTAATCGTAAACACTGGATGGCCAATCTGTTGGAATCGTGTCCAGCTGAGACTCGTAATCGCTCCTACACGGCGCTGTCACATGGTAATCAATGGACTTAAACGGATTACACGCGTCCTATCCTGATACAATAGGGAATACATGAAATATGATATTATATGTACACATTATACAATGGTGACAACACGATATGAAGAGAACATAGTGAAACATGGTGTGTTTATATATATATATATATATATATATATATATGAGTGCTATATATAGTGCGGTGTGTCCTGGCCTGTCAGTAACCTGAATATTGATGTAGGCATCGTCTTCATGTGTATCTGGAACCAAAACAATATGGAGATTAAATCAATATCTAAACACGAGGCTTTAGATCCTATCAGGATTTTATGTCCTTCCCGGATTAGTATTATATTATGGAGCACAAAGTAATAGAGGATAATGAAAACCAGGTCGCATCGTAGATAATGTGAAGCAAAGACACTGCCTGATCCAGAAGAAGTATGAATGACGATTAAACGAATGATAAACAAAAAACAATTAACATATACGTATGACATCAAAACAGAAACTAAAGCGCTTCATATTGTGTAATTATGTTGAGAAAAACCTGGACACCCTCTGAAACCTAGAGTGACTCGGAAAACCATCTACCAAAACCGGAAGTAAACCGGAAGTGTCCAAACACACACACAGAGAGAGACAGACAGAGAGAAAGACGCACTCACACGCACGCACGCACCCACGCGCGCACACACACACATGGTAAACGCCTCCAACAAAGGACACAACAATGTCTAATCACAGATCAAGGGTCATGGGTTCTTGTTCTGTGTTCTACAACACAAATAACAACACACTAGGAGTTGATCAACTTGCTCTTCACACTAATACTACTGTGATCAAATTTAAAAGTGCAAATTTATCTCCCCTTTTTAAAACAACACATCCCTTCATCAAAAGTTCTGATTATAATAATACCATATCATTATTTCACAGACAGATTATCATTCTGGACGGCCACTAAAAGACCCACAGAGAGACGCCAACAAATATATTATGTATCTTGTGATAAGAGCTAATCTATGTATAAAAAGTTACATATAAACCGGTGAATCCCAGGTCTGATTATTCACGTATCATTTATATTTTTCACACATGGAATCATCATCCAATGAGGGTTTTATCGTCGCCAAACGAACGATAATCTGCCAGCATATCGACTACGACTCCAGTTGCCATACCTCTCCGACAGATGTCGCCAACATCTTGACTATCTTCTCGTGTGGAACAGCGACAACGCTCTCGCCATTGATTTCTATAATTCTGTGACCAACTCGTACACCGCCACGCTCGGCTATGCCACCTCGTAACAGGCTGCATATCTGTAACATGCCAAAGTAGATCATATTAATGATATTAGTAGGTACTGGGGCGGCGATGGGGGGTGATGTATCATAGAACAACAATATAAATTGAATGTGTACGTATGCCTATGCAAGTGTGTGTGTGTGTGTGTGTGTGTGTGTGTGTGTGTGTGTGTGTGTGTGTGTGTGTGTGTGTGTGTGTGTAGATTATGTATATATGATTGTATATATCTGAAGTCTGTGTTGCATTCTGAATTCGTGCCGGCAACTGTTGTCCGTTGTTGTCTGTTATTTACTGTCTGTCAGCCACACCGTGTCTGTCAGTTGTTGCATCTGTAGCTGTGTCTGTGTATGCGGCTGTTTCGCATTTATCCATAAATCCATCAGAAAATCTACATATAAATAAAACGATACGAATAAAATAAGTAAAAAACGTCAAACAATTTTCTTTATCTCCATAGCACGACTCTCATCTCTGTCTTATGGGATGGGCGAATATTAAGCACATCTTCGTCAGCATTATACACGTCAACAACATTTGTCCAATTCGGACAAATTTCGTAACCATGGACTCCCAGAAGAACACGTAGCCATGGCAACCGGTAACATCTGATTGGCGGAGAGGTGCTGATGTTGCCATTGTCGATACATTGTCATTTTTATTAAATTGTCACAGTCTAACGTCTGTTGACCTTGGAGAGAGAGAAGGTCATCTGTCTGTCTCTGATGGCACCGATGATAAAGGGTCATTATATATGTAAGCGTGGATCTTTTGACCGACGTGACAGAACTTTACCATGTCTGTGTACTGGTCCTGATCACCAAAAAAAGTCACATTATGTCCATGCAATTGTGTGTATGTGTGTGTGCATGCGCGTGCATGTACGTGTGTCATTATGTGCGTACGAGATACAGCGTAGGTATGCTAGATAGAGCAGTTGATTACTGGAACAACACCTGCATAGTAAATAAAAAATATATGATTCGTAAGGGAACTGTGTCCACAATAGTAATGGTATCATCTTTCATCAGGCTGTGTGTAGATATGTATGTACGTATGTTTCAGTTTGTCTATGTGCCTACCTGTAGTATTCAATAACTATAAAAAAATAAGATTTAGCCAATTTCGCCATGACCACGGTTAACAATAAACTAGCATCCCCACCGAACAGATGGTGCTGCCACCTTTCAACTCTAAAGGGCCCTACGGAGATGTGCTGCCGTCCGACTACTCTACGCTGCTTCCATCGACGTACTGCCCCCTCTCTACTCTACACGACCTCTAGCTAAGTACTGCAATATCTCTACTCCACACGATCTCTACATTAAATACCTACCACTCCATTCTGGACACTAAAGCCAAGCTGGTATTTAACATCAGGTCTCTTAATACACACTTCCACCACCGGAGCACAGGATACAACGTTCAGTTTGACCGCTGTCTGGTTCCTACATGCCTGCAATATAAACACAGAAACACAGGATTATAGTAACGATGATGATGAAATTTACAATTATGATCATCATCGCCATCATCATCATCACCATCATCATCATCATCAACATCATAATTATGATAAAGATTATTGCTCTAATTTGATATTTAAAAAAAAATTCTCGACCATTTGTTCACTATAATTCAACTTCTCCCAATCAACTAAGGTCTTTATTTACTGGTTACAGCTTTGGACTTCATTGGGTTTTTTCTTCTCTTTGTCCGACTGTTTATCTGAACCTGTACTATCAAAAACATAATCGACTACGTAAGATGTATACCTCTACCAGCCACCATAAATTGCCACTCAGATCACCACAGATCACCCTATATAACGCAGATACTGACTTATGGACGATATTCAGGAAGTGAATAACAGAATGTTCAGTACAGATGTTAGTGATGGATTTGAACCTAGATCCTTTTCTTTTCTAATGAACTACTCTAAAAATGGCCTATCGCTGCATAGTGGGGTTCGTTTGTTTGTTTGTGATACACCCATTGGTGGATATTATATACGCCTTCGTGCTCTAACGGTAGCGTGTTCGATCACAGATCTCTACCATCCGTGTTCGAATCTAGGCGTGGGCATATCTGAAGGGTGTTTCATCTTTGACTTCGCTTCATTACTTTTGGAGGTCGCTCAGCCCATTTAGCCTACCATGTGCCTCTGCCTGCCTACATGCATGCATGTCTGTCTATCTGTCCATCTGTGTCTATATTTACTTGATTCAGTATTTTATGCACCAACTTAATTCATCAAGATCAACTTAACCAGTTAGAGCGTCGTACTGACGTAAATCACCATTGTCACGATGACAAGAAGATGATTTAAGATTATCTCTGATTTTATCAACTCCGGCTTAAACCCTTTAGAGCAGAAGTGCCTTTAAGAAGTACCTTTATAACACCGATTCTATGACATCGAACGTTAAACTGTCGTAGGTAAGTCCATAAGCCGGCCCTTAAATCATCGCGATAAGAGATTTACTGTGAACGAACGAGTGACATCCACATCCAGGTGTAGACATGACAAAAATGTAAACAAACAAGTCGCCATCTACATCCAGGTGTAGACATGACGAAAATGTAAACAAACAAGTCGCCATCCACATCCAGGTGTAGACATGACGAAAATGTAAACAAACAAGTCGCCATCCACATCCAGGTGTAGACATGACGAAAATGTAAACAAACAAGTCGCCATCCACATCCAGGTGTAGACATGACGAAAATGTAAACAAACAAGTCGCCATCCACATCCAGGTGTAGATATGACGAAAATGTAAACAAACAAGTCGCCATCCACATCCAGGTGTAGACATGACGAAAATGTAAACAAACAAGTCGCCATCTACATCCAGGTGTAGACATGGCGAAAATGTAAACAAACAAGTCCAATAAAGATGTAAGAGAATACGTTAAAACCATTCCACGTTTATACTTCAGCTTTGTTAAAGATTATTAATTTTCTTCCGTTGTTGTTGTTATTTTGTTGTTGTTGTTCAAATTGTTTTTGCCCCTGTTGCTGTGATTGCTCTTCTTGTTGTTATACAATATTGTAGAGCACTTGTTTATGAGAAATACGAGACGTTCTAAATACATTACGTCAGTTTGTTTGTTTGTTTGTTTGTTTGTTTTAGTGATTATTATACCATATTAACTGTATGATGATGTTGCTTAAATACACACTGCATATTAATAAATCAATAATAATAATAATAAATACAAATTTTATAATAATAATTAATATTCTCTTCTGGTCACGGTGATCGGCTAATCTGACCAAGTACATCTCCTAAAATAAACACCTGAAGGATCTGGACCCCAGCTCTAAAGGTCAATGACCTACCAGAACACCAAGTCATCCAATCAGACGGCCATCTCCGTCGTCCTAATTAGGTCAATATCCCTCCATCCGCTCCGAGGTTCCATAAGAGAACGCCGAGCTTAGAGCCTCCACATCAAACACACACACACACAGGTAAGCAGCCACCAGCCTATACATCACTCACCTTGATGTAGGTCTGACACGATGACAGCGGTATTCCGACGAGACTGACACCGTTGATGGACATAATCTGATCTCCGATGTTCAGCTGGCCACACCTCGCCGCGGCACCGTTAGGAGACATATTGGCCAGGACAACGGTCGGCACCATACTTCCCCAGCCCGACTCGACGATCACGACACCTAGCGGCTCGTTTTTCAGCTTGGGCACGATAACCTGAAAATAGGGCATTCGTCATAACATTACATGTATTACAAGTATTCGATGTAACAATGATAGAAATATTTAGATTACGTTGCTGTGTTACTTTATGGCCAATTTAGTGCATAGAGCAGATTAATCTTCAAAGATGATGAGCACAGTAGAATTGAGTGAAACTGAATTAAGTTATTAAGTCATATGTATATATATATATATATATATATATATATATATATATATATATATATAGGAGTTTGCATATAAATGTTAGGCAATACTATCAATTATTCAAGATGTTGATGGTCATTTAAATACAAATCTATTGATATTTAATATTCTCTAATATATTTATCTGATATTCCCTAATCTATTATATTATATTGTATTCTATTTTATTCTACATATATTTAATATTAATTTCAGGCCCAGCTCATAGCCCAGTCCATTATTTCATTGCATGCAGTTTTGTTCTAACACCTGAGCTATGTGACCGAGGCACCACTTCATGAAGACCCGTACCATGAACACAGGTACGAGTCGAATTTCAAAGATCATCAGAGAAAATGAAACAGTGATACATCCTTCAAATATAAGTGTCAGCTCGGGTTCAAACCCTGGTGCTAGAGGTCTTTGTCGAACTGCATTATCAGTTCGGCCACGGGGACGTTTATGTGCAATGATTAAAATATATTACTATGTGTACTGAAGTCTGTATATATCTAATGTCCTTATATCTAATGTCTCCGTATCTATAACGTGTGGTAACATATGATTTGTAATTTATAATATTTAAAGCTGCAGCGTCACGTAATTGGTGTCAGCGAGTGTCTAATGTGATTTCCATACCTTCATTCTACTATCTTCATCTATAGTGTGGTGTTAAGAGTGTCAGGGTTTGATGTCGGTGTCAATGAACAGGTGTCGGCATGCAGCGTGTGCATTTTCAGCGACGGCACATAACCCCCTATAAACTATACCACTCAGCCAATTATCAACGTTCACTTTATAAACCGATATAACAACATGTAATATATTTTACCGGTCACCAGATAATCCATGTAATCTATGTTAATCAGCAAAATATATCTCCACCATTGATTAAATCATCATTATAATCTCTATTGATTATCAATCCACCTCCCTATAAATGCTAGTTGATCATCAATCACAATATTTCTGTAATCTATCAGGATCATCAACAAAAATTCCTCTAATTTATATAAATCATCACATATAATCCTCCTGATTCCCATAATCCATAATTTATGATGGTAATAAAATATGCAATAATCATCAAGTATATCCCAGCATAATAAATCATAGTCACCAAGAAATAACCATCCTCCCCACCCAATCCAAACGGTAACATATGTATGCTGATCAATAAGAAGATCCACCCTTAACAGATAAGAATGATAGCATTTATCAATAATCAATATATTGGGGTCATAAAAAATAGCTCACCTCATCTATAACAAATGGCTTTAACAGATAATAAATAATACCAAAGTAATAAATAACATGGGTGTGTCAGGGGGAGGGGGGGTTGTGGTAGGGAGCGGTGGTTCTCAATCATCAACTGTATCCAAAGTTAAGTTATTATGGTAGAGGGGGAAATCTTGTGTAAAAGTATTTACAAATTTGCATGAGTTTTTCGGTGTTTACATTTTTTTTTTTATTATTTCAATGTCAAACTATCACAAAAAGACAATAATCATTTAGCGAAAGCAATCTCTGAAACTTCAATGTCTGGTTGTAAATGGATGAGTTACGGAAGCAGAATTATTACTTTGTGCAATTTTTCACGACTAATCAAAGATTTTCAGCGATTTTACGAGCCATTTTAATCAACGTAGATACCAAAGCTTATCAAAGTCAAACCCTGGTCAACCCTAAATAGCCAAATTAAACTGCTACCTGACTAAAATACGGTTAATACCAGTAAATGACTGGTATAGATTATAACAATCTTTAAACAAATATGAAATCGCGTACACAAACACACACACCCACGCACGCACACGCGAGCGCACGCACTCAAAATATAATTTATGTTACCTCTTTCTGCATCTCTTTGTTAGAAAACAGGAAGAGTTCCTCTCCAAAGATCTCTTGTTGGTTGAGCACGTCTTGGTAGTCAATTTCCTTCAGGAGTCCAGGATTCTCGATGCCATTGGCCTTCAGGAACTCCATATAAGCCACCTGAAATGCCTGGCCAATGGACTGGGCTATGAGCTGGGCCTGAAATTAATATTAAATATATGTAGAATACAATAGAATACAATAGAATAGATTAGGGCACATCAGATATATATATATATATATATATATATATATATATATTAGAGAATATTAAATATCAATAGATTTGGGTGCAAATGACCACCAACATCTTGAATAATTCATAGCATTGCCCAACATGTATATGCAAATTCCTTTATACATACATACATATATATATATATATATATATATATATATATATGTGCATTCAACTCATTCAATCACTCATTTATACTAATCACTCTCACTCACCCATTGAAAAACTAAATTACATTAACTCAAAGATTTTAACCACCAAAGTGTATGAGGTGCGTGGAAGCGTGCGTGCGTGCCCGACTGGTGAGACATGACACGTCTCGGTCTCGGCATGAAAAGTCCCTTCTCTGTATTAAATCAGACCATGAAACATTCAGAGGTTCTATTCGTGATATCTGTGCCAGTGCCTTATATCACACTGCACACACACGCACACACACACACACGCACACACACACACACGCACACACACACACCGACAAACAAGGTGGCGAGATCATTTAGCTCGTCCATATCAAATCAAATAAATCTTCCAATAATAAAAAGTAGAGCCGTAATCATGCTGAAGATGGAACAAACTGTTCCATTTCTAACATGATTTCATCGACTTTACGGCGTCAGTCCACGCTGATGAATGGCGATACTGATCAGATTACTATTCAGAACATGAAACCATGATTTAATAATCAGACGACAACCGATCCTCCTCTATCTGTCTCGTTATAGTATCAATGATTCACGGCACACGGGACGTAGTCGGCTTAATTAATATCGATTCCATTTGATTTCATGGCACGGCGAGTCCGTCCCGAAACCGACAGGATACAGAACATCGAGCATCCATAAATATCTCTATATGATCACAATAATGTCGTCTCACAAAATCAGTTGATGTCGCTGTATTTTCGTATAAAATCATAATAGGATCAAATAGAACGTTATTACGCGTGGTTCGTGTATTTTATATACAATTTGCGCGTAACCGCATGCGTATGTGTGTTTGTATGTGTGTGTACGTGTCCGCACGCATGCGTGTGTGTGTGGCATATACGCAAACACACACGCACACACGTATACCCCCAACACGTATACCCCATATATGTGTGTGTGTGTGTGTGTGTGTGCGTGTGCGTGTGCGTGCGTGCGTGCGTATATGTGTATGCGCGCGCGTGTGCATATGCATGTGTGTGTTGTAAATTTTATTCATCAATGTAAAACAGAACCTCTACATCTTATTTAGAACCTCTCTCTCCAAATCCCCCATCCCGCCACCATCCAGTCTCCGAATCATCCCCCTTTTTCCCCTACTAACAAAACACACGTATCAAATTACCATATATTATATCACTAAACACCTACTACAGATCTAAACTGCCGGAACTAACACGGACAAACTCCATCACTGACTGCTGATTGGTGGAGAGAGAGATAAAACAAGAATCATCTCACTCATCTGACGAAAGAGACCAGATAGGACTTATTATAACAACTACTGGAGTGATAACGGCCGTTATCATCTGATAATTATATACACAATCATCCTCCGTCATATCACATTGTGATGCTATACACCAATAATTACCTCTATATTTAGCCTCACTTCACACAGTAACATTTCACCATTTAAAAATAATTAATATCTCTGTGGGTTTAGAAAACTGAAAGTGAGTGAGTGAGTGAGTGAGTGAGTGAGTGAGTGAGTGAGTGAGTGCTATTCCATACCAGGAACATATGGACGAGGGACTGCTCCCTAGGGAAACAGAATAATCATGCCGACACATTGATGGATGAAACACCCTGCAGAGTTAGTGTAGCACTGGAATTTGATCCTGCAAGCCGGAGAGCTATAGCTCGGGGAGCCAACCAACTGCACGACCGAAGCTTCTCAACAACCAGAGAAGTATACGATTTGTTGCAGCCAATTACAAGTAAACAAATCACGACAATCCTACAATGGATTAATCTGACCCGGCAAATTAATGAATTTACAAAACATCATCAGGCGGTTGGCGGATTCGAACCAACTGTCCCTGTATTGTAGACCTCACCACGCCATCACTGAGAACTATTGCCCCAAGGAAGTCTGCGCGAGTAGAAGACTGTTAATCAATTATCTCACCTACTGTATATAATACATAGTGACAACCAGCCGCTAGCTGATTGATTATACCGTAATGATGATTGAGTCGTCGTCGTCGTCATCATCATCATCATCATCATCATCACTACCACCACTACTACCGTCATTATCACAATCATTGCCACCACTAACACTACCACTACCACCACCATCATGATCATTATCATAATCATCACCATAATCATCATCACCATCATCATCATTATCTTCTTCTTCTCCACCAACATCACCACCACCATCACCATCATTATAATCATCATCATCATCATCATCATCAGGCGGTGGTGGTAATGATGATGATAATGATGGTGATGTTGAGGATACATAATAAGCTGGTTCAAAGCAAGTGACTGATGTGACCTGATCGATAACTGAGTCTCATCAACGTCAGGTGTGAACGTTGTATAACTAATCTCCCATTACTGATAATATCAATATTAATATTATATATTAATAATATACAAACACCTAATGAGAGCCAATAATAGGAGTGTAGAGAGTAAAGGAGGGCAGTGAGTGAGTGAGTGAGTGAGTGAGTGTCAGTCAGTCAGTCAGTCAGTCAGTCAGTCAGTCAGTCAGTCAGTCAGTCAGTCAGTCATCAGCAGCCAGCCAGCCAGCCAGCCAGCCAGTCAGTCAGTCAGTCAGTCAGTCAATCAGTCAGTCAGTCAGTCAGTCAGTTTTATTTAGACTCAGTACTGATTTCACTTGGATCATGCAGCCAAAGATTTCAAGAATAGTTCAAGAATACCATAAGAACCACAAATAATAAACGAACCATTGATAAGTTAAACATAAACATAGTTTATTACAAACTGTCGACTTTTACTACAAAAAGGGTGCCAACGTCAAAAAACTAAACTTAATGAGCACAATTCGAAAACAGTTCTTTTTTCAAAACGTTACAATTTGTATGTGAATACTCTGTTATCAAAAATTAAGACTGTATATTGCCATAAATGACCGCACAACCATCAGGTTTAGTATCAATGGGATTTTATCCGAACTGTAAAGAACCATTACTAGAGTGTCTTTAACCGAAACTAACTTACCGTCGAGGCTATAAGATGTTTGTGTAAGTAACTATTAATAGATCTGACATCTAGATGATGATGAACGTTTAAATGTATTTAGTGTTCCCGGTAACATAACGCATAATCAACGTCCAGAAATATTTAGTATCACAATAACGTATAATCAACGTCCAGAAATATTTAGTATCACAATAACGTATAATCAACGTCCAGAAATATTTAGTATCACAATAACGTATAATCAACGTCCAGAAATATTTAGTATCACAATAACGTATAATCAACGTCCAGAAATATTTAGTATCACAATAACGTATAATCAACGTCCAGAAATATTTAGTATCACAATAACGTATATTCAACGTCCAGAAGTATTTAGTATCACAATAACGTATAATCAACGTCCAGAAGTATTTAGTATCACAATAACGTATATTCAACGTCCAGAAGTATTTAGTATCACAATAACGTATATTCAACGTCCAGAAGTATTTAGTATCACAATAACGTATATTCAACGTCCAGAAGTATTTAGTATCACAATAACGTATATTCAACGTCCAGAAGTATTTAGTATCACAATAACGTATATTCAACGTCCAGAAGTATTTAGTATCACAATAACGTATATTCAACGTCCAGAAGTATTTAGTATCACAATAACGTATATTCAACGTCCAGAAGTATTTAGTATCACAATAACGTATATTCAACGTCCAGAAGTATTTAGTATCACAATAACGTATATTCAACGTCCAGAAGTATTTAGAATCACAATAACGTATATTCAACGTCCAGAAGTATTTAGTATCACAATAACGTATATTCAACGTCCAGAAGTATTTAGTATCACAATAACGTATATTCAACGTCCAGAAGTATTTAGTATCACAATAACGTATATTCAACGTCCAGAAGTATTTAGTATCACAATAACGTATATTCAACGTCCAGAAGTATTTAGTATCACAATAACGTATAATCAACGTCCAGAAGTATTTAGTATCACAATAACGTATATTCAACGTCCAGAAGTATTTAGTATCACAATAACGTATATTCAACGTCCAGAAGTATTTAGTATCACAATAACGTATATTCAACGTCCAGAAGTATTTAGTATCACAATAACGTATATATCAACGTCCAGAAGTATTTAGTATCACAATAACGTATATATCAACGTCCAGAAGTATTTAGTATCACAATAACGTATATTCAACGTCCAGAAGTATTTAGTATCACAATAACGTATATTCAACGTCCAGAAGTATTTAGTATCACAATAACGTATAATCAACGTCCAGAAGTATTTAGTATCACAATAACGTATTATCAACCTCTAGACGCACACAATATCACGATGATGTATACTCAATATATACACCTATTTAGTATCGTTAACTCTTCATATCAGTATTTAAACAGTTAATGAATTAACACTTCTTGGGTGTTTAATGAACGTGAACTGACATTTCTTTAACAACAAATGGAACTGTTTTAGGGCCAACTTTCTACAAATGGTGGACTAAATGGATCGAGTGACCCGCAACGGTAACGAGCTAAAGATGAACTACCCTTTTAGACAAAGCCAGGAGGAAATTTTCATCCTGGTCCTACGGATCTTTGACCAACTGCGTTACCTGTTGGATCGTAGACGTACCTATTGATTAGGAACAGAGAGTAGATTGATTGGGTATGACGTACTGAAGAATGGATACTGAACAGAACCGGAAGCTAACTGATTCATGAACTATTCATGACTTTGTAGTTAGCAGACCATTCGAGAATCGTTAATACACGTGGGATTATTTCAATTGTTCAAGAAGGGTTCGCAACCTGTCCTGTTCTATTCCTAAACGGGAATCTTCAAGAACGGTGCCATTTTATATTCCAGAAATGCAATGAAGCATTAAATGGGACATTCGTGGGTTTTAGACATCAACGGCTGATGACTAGTTCGGGAGGATCTCACATGTACCGTTTGTTTGTCCATCATTCTGTCCAACCAATCAATCAATCCGTGCCTGCCTGTCTAATGTATATCTGTCTGCCTACATATATTAATATGCATCTCTCTATCTCTCTCTCTCTCTCTCTCTCTCTCCCTACCTGTCTATCTATTTTTTTTCCTTCTAATATATCTAATTATAACATTTCTAATCCCCGGAAATGTATCAAAGAAGCAATAAGTCAGTATAACCTTGAGCTGAGTATTAGCAGCCTCATAGTTGAGATCAATAGACAACTAGCTAGGTTTATGTCATGTATATAGATAACATGTAGCCTTAATATGTATTGATCAGATGTGTGTGTGTGCGTGCGGGCGCGCGCGAGCGCGTGTGAGTGTGTCTGTCTGTCTCTGTATGTAAGCATGAATGCATATACATATATATATATATATATATATATATATATATATCAGATTGACAATTCAATAATACACTGTCTGTGTGTGCATGTGTGTGGGTCTGCATGCACGCACATGCACGTGAGTGAGTGTCAGAGTAAGTGTTCCTATCTGGCTGTCTGTCTGTCTGTCTGTTTAAACTATGTCGATAATAAGATATCTGTCTTATATACCCAAGGTGATACAACAACAATCTAAGAATACCTCCCAATCAATATCCATCTATCAACGAGACACCTTTTTATTAAAATGATCATGTCTATAGATCAGTCAGCCAGAAATATTTAGCTAAGCTTGTTTATATCATAAAATGTTAATAGGGTATAACTGGACGGTGATTTCATCAAATATTTAATCACACACCAGAACTTATACTAAATAACCTTATATTCACTGTTTTTGAGACAAGGATGCTGATAGCGAGCGAGTCAGTCAGTCAGTTAGCCAGCATCCCGATCAGTCGACTAAAACAAACACGCAATAACAGATAGACATCACACACACACACACACATGCACACCCTATATCTTTTTCCCTTTCACTAATAACACACACAGAGAGAGAGGGGGGAGGGGCACACATACACACACACACACGCACACACAATCCTACAACAAACACACATTCAAACACACACACACACATAAATACCAAACTTCATCCAGTAACCAAATCTACTGTGGACAGAACAGTAAAGCGGCCTCTATCAAAGTAACCTCTAATGAAAAAGTCCCTCCCTGTGTCCTTCCTGTATCACACACACACACACACACACACACACGCGCGCGCGCGCGCGGAGACAGTCAACTAGCAATAATTATGTTATCATCTAATGAGATTATCTCATACGGTGAACAAAGGCTTCCGCTGTCAGGTTAGTTAGTAATAAGCTTCCTACATAATGAATCTCGTATCTTAGAAGCTAGTCATATATATTATATATATATATATATATGACATTATTACTGGAACGTTATTAATGATCGACTCTAAACAGGTACAAGAACTCGGTATATCACGGAGAGTAATACATGTATGTATATATGAAGTCAAAACTAATATATGTTGGCTAATACAGGACGACAAGGATCGGTCTAATACAGAATTGAATGAATGATTAATGGGATGAAAGTTCATTGTTTAAGCTTATATCTGTCCCGAGCAGTTATGACAATGAAAGACTATTAATTTTACATCCTGACTCTTGATGCTTGGGAAGAGATCTTTGGTTTTATTAATAAAACACAAGAGTTTCTCAAAATGTAACATTCGCCAGTGAAGACTCTCTCTCTCTCTGTGTATGTGTGTGTTTGTGTGCGCGCGCGGGCACGTGTGTGCGAGTACATGCTTGCATGCGTGTGATAAGACACTGACAGAAAAATACGAATCTTGAATATACACTCTGTACGATTAATCAGGATATTATATATATATATATATATATATATATAAGAGAGAGAGAGAGAGAGAGAGAGAGATAATGAGAGAGCAGTCACCTTTCAAGCTAAGGCACTGTAATCATGCTAAGTTCCCATTGTCATTATACATTAATGTGCTACTTTAGTGAAAAGTGTGTGCCTATCAATGTGCATACATGCATGCATATATATATATATATATATATATATATATACACACTTCTTTGAATTATGCTCCATAGTAAAAATTAAATTAAAAACGCCAACCAATTGTTGTTGAAATTTATCATCATTAGTCAAAACTTAACATCAGGGACAAAACACACCAAAGGGAATCATCCCAGACACAACGCTGAGCCATGTCATACCGAAAAAAACACCACACCACATGGTGCCACACAGGACCACGTCAGACAGACAACAACACATATCTCATCTCTGCCAAGGAGTAAGACAAAAAAGGCCCAGAATATAAAAACACACAAACACACACACGCTGTAGACAAGACGATGAGATCAACTGGCTGAGACTTGGCAAACCGCCAAACTGATACTGGACAGTATATGTTGAGTTGACGTTAGCTGAGCTCAAAATATATAAAGGGACTTTAGTTGTGTCAACTGAGCCCCCATTGTATAGCATACGCTTCGAGGGTGTCAACTAATCTCAAAATAACCAGAATACGCTTCGGTTGTGTCAGATGAGCTCACAGTGTATAGTATACGTTACGATGCTGTCAGCTGAGCTCCCGGTACACAAAACATTGTAAAGTGGATGTCAGCTAAGCTTCATCATTTACTAAATCGCACAACACCAATGAGCGTGCGTACTGGAAAGTGTGTGTGTGAGTGTGTGCGTGTGTGCGTGCGTACGCGCCAGTAATGCCCAACAAAGTGGGCTCAGCTGACCAGAGAAGTGCTGACATTTATAATACAATCAGGTCCCCGGTAATGTTGGCCAAGATTTGAACTGATTGGATAAAAATGGATTATTATATACCCCCCGTCCCGATAACTTGGTCA
This sequence comes from Paralvinella palmiformis, assembly GCA_025642065.1. Classification (NCBI taxonomy): domain Eukaryota; kingdom Metazoa; phylum Annelida; class Polychaeta; order Terebellida; family Alvinellidae; genus Paralvinella; species Paralvinella palmiformis. Next base: position 81,236 of record JAODUP010000295.1, read on the forward strand.
CCATGGTAATAACTGTCGACAATATAAACTATGTTAGGTGTTTATTATGGTAACTCTCTTCTCTCTCTCTCTCCCTTGCCCCTCTCCCTCTCCTAACCCCCCCCCCCTCCCCGAGATTGGACAAACAAAATGGAAACCTTTCAAGGTTGGTGAATACAAACTATTTACCAATCTCGCCCCATTGGGTTTCGGGTTTAGAATTGACTAACAGCCTCGCCCTACAAGTCACAGGAGGCGACTAGAAGGTGGAGACGCTAAAATAAGCTTTCTGCTCCCAGAGTGTAGTAGAATAACACTCACCCATTCACACACTCACTCATTCACCAATCTACCTCAAGGATGGACACCATTTCATGTCCACGATATAGATAATATTTGGACAATATTTGGATGCTCTGTATATTATTACAACAATCATTAAGTATATATATATATATATATATATATATATATATAATGTTCATACACACGCGCACGCACGCACAGACACACAAACAGATATATATTACAAAGTTATGGTTTGTTCATCCATAGTGGGTTTAAGTGTAAGTCCTGCCTATCAATGCCTTATCCGGGCTAATTGACAAATAAATAGTTATATTTAAATCATGCACGAGTCATTGATTGGCTTTCACGTAGTGATACATATACGTCTTTTAAAAACCATAGGCACAAATACATGTTAAGATTGGTTAGTTCATAATACAAATATACAGCCTGGAATTAGTACACATGTATTTACAAATGGGGCATAATAAATAAATGTACCGATATTCTTGGGAACTAATTAATTGGCATTTTGTCAAACGTCCCTTGCATTTTAATGAATGCTATATATATATATATATATATATATATATTGGGGAGCGAGAGAGCGGGAGGAGGGATGAAGGAACTTCATCAGCTAGAATGAGCTCACATCAAATAACTTGAAACAAATGGGAGATATACAGACAAAGTTTAGAATAACACGCTGCCAGTTAGCAAACAATGACTGCCAGTTCCTGGACACGTATATGTACTCAGGCCAGACAATGTCTATTGTTATCATTCTACGGTAGAGATGGGCTGACGGATACGGTCGCTGATTGGCTGGTCACCGAGAGAAATGGCAATCATTATTTACTCGGCTAGAATCAATTTGCGATTTGTGTTAGATAATAGCTCTCTCTCTCTCTCTCTCTCTCTCTCTCTGTGTGTGCGTGCGTGCGTGCGTGTGCCTATATGTATATATATATATATATATATATGTGTGTGTGTGTGCGTGCGTGCGTGTATGTGTGTATGTGTGCGTGCGTGCGTACGCGTGTGTGTGCCTGTATGGGTGCCTGTTTGCCTGCCTATCTATCTATATTCTATATCTGCTTCTTTATCCCCATCTGTCTCTCTCCATCTCCCGATATTTCTCCTATCTATCTTTCTCTAGGATGTTCCCATAGCACAACACCGGTACTACATCACAAACCCACCGGCCTACAGCTCCGACCTACAGCGAAGCTAAAAACAAACCTCCTCACTCATTTAATCACTTAAATGCCTACTCACTCAGTCACTCACTCACTCACTCACTCACTCATTCATTCACCCTATCTTTTCTTCATTTAAATTTCCCACCACCATCAGCACCACCACCACCCAATTACACCAACATCCACCCACCCACCCTCCAAATCCTTTAACAAATATATTTATCATATTTTCCCGCATATTTCGTGCTTCAATAATTCGCAGTCAATCATCATCAGCCTGTAGCGGGAGATGCTGAACCACGACACGGCTCACTGATGGCTGAAAACAAGGGGCTACGTCTAGGGATAGAATCACCCACCAGATGGCGCTATAATAACGGAACACAGAGACAGGCGACGACCGCGTTCACTAGCTGGACGATAATAGGGTAACTGTGATGTGGATCACAAACTGGCTCCTCATCGACACTGGCGACCAGTTGATTGGTGTGTGGGGCACCCACCCACTCATTCATCCCCCGTCACACACAAAATCCCCCGTCGCACTCAATCCCTCTACTCTCACACACTGGCGTCGAGAGATAGCGGAAATGTTTGTACCCCGTAACGCCAACAATCCTATGCCTCTCACGTGTCTCACATCTGCCATACACCTCATACCTGTACCGGGGGCTCTCGTATCTCACCTGAGCCGTGATCTCTAACACCGTATCCAGGGCGTTAGGCCCCAGAGGCCGTGCTATCCGATTTTTAGTGATCGTGTACATATCACAGTCGCTGCTGGTGGCTGGGGTGAAGGCCGTATACTGTTGTCCCGCCATAAATCGCTGTCCTGCGGGATGTCCTTGCACGGGAACATAATTCCGTCCTGCAGGATACCGTCGTTCTGCGAGAAACCCGCAATCCTCGCCACGATCCAGAAAGCCATCGGCGGCCACCGACCTATATATCCCATATCCGGGTCTCCACGGTGGACTAGGCGTATGACGCGACTCCGCTTCCGGTATTTCCGTCAATTCGACGTCTTCGGACACGTCGTAGAAGTCCGGTTCCTGACGAACGGTCGGAACGGGCGACCTCCGCCGAAACAACAATCCCAGCCGACTACCACCGCCGCCCGACTTCCGGCCGTCGCGATATCCGTCGATCGACGCCTCGACGTCGAGACGCTGATCCGGATCGAGCCCCTCGTCCTCGCAATCCAGAGAGGCGAACGGCGACGACAGGTCGTCCCTCGGCTTCCGGAAAAGCGACTTCCACTGGACGAGCGCCCGCTTCAGCAGCCCGACCGAGTTCCGGTTCGGAGCGAACCTCAGATCATCGCAATCGTCGACCAAGTTGGCCGTCTTCGGCCGACTTCGGCACTCTTCGGCGACGTCGAACCGGAACCGGAACCGAACGTCATCGCCGGCGACCTCCTCCGACTGTAGAGCCTCGACGTAGCCATCTCGACGGATGGCCAATCGACCGTCGGTCGGCTGATGATAATCGTCGGACGTTGTGTTGACGTCGGAGTCCGACGGCTGACACTTGACGCTGTCTTCCTGACCAGCGCCGAACGAGCTGTAGGTGGAGACGCTGTCCGCACTACCGCCTCGGCTCCTCATCGGAGGAGGCGGTGGATAGGCAGGTGGACGGCGCCACGTGGCATCATCGTCGTCGTCGACGTCGGCGATAATAAAGTCATCGTCGACGTCGACCGTCGCCGCCAACATCATTTCTCCACTCGCCATACTAGTTCCGCTAGTTCGTGTCCACATCGTAGGCAAGTGGTACGTAGGCAATTTTTCTGCAGGTAAATACTCCGTAAGCAAGTGTTAGTTAGGCAACTATTCTGCAGGTAAATATTCCGTAGGCAAGTGGTACCTAGGCAAGTATTCCGTCGGCAAATATTTTCAATTATCGGTAATGGTCTGGCCTTGCTAACTTTTCCCCCATAACCAACCCCTGATGATGATGAAGATGATGATGATGACCCCGACCAGTGACTATCCATCCCAGCTCCAACAGGAGCCCGTCTTCGCTATACGTGCTTGCCGGTGTGGCGTCGGCGGTACTTCTGACGACTGACGCCCTCGGCCCGCCTGTCTGCCGACTGCGGGAGGCCACCGATAACTTGGCAGCGGCAAGATCGATAACAGTTAAAACAGCGCCCTCTATCGTCGGCCACCTTACTCGTCCGTTCTGCATCCAGAGAGACGGAGAGAGAAAGGGGGGGGGAGGGGAAGGAGCGATCTGGACACGGGCGAGTCGCCTACCAATATTACCGGATCAATCCATTACCACGCTGACCGATAAGCCGCGGCTAACTGGACGCGGGCCAGCCAGCTGTTACTACGGCACGGCTGGCTGGCTGGTAGATGATCTACAGAGAGAGAGGGGGGACGATGCTGGCCGCGGGCGAGGATCGCAAACAATGGGCCACTCCTAGCCAACTTCTATATTAAGGAAGACTCCCTCCTCCTCTTCCTCTGGCTTATTGCCCACCATCACCGGATCCGTCCATCACCGGAACTCCCAGCACACAAGCTGCGGTAACACGTCGGCTAGCCAGCCAATCTTGTCACCAGGTGGCGGGCCAGTCTTGTTGGCCAATCGCAGACAAACGTTGGCCATGGGGCTGCGTCTGGTTACAACAAACAAGTCACGTGGCTGGCCTAATTAGATGGGTCTCACTTTATCCTTGGTACTCTATAAGTTTACTTCTCAGTAGTTCGGGCTTACTCCATCGTATTGTCTCGGCGTTCTCCTCGCCCGTTACTGTCACCCAATTAGGACCTATACAACCCAACATCTTCCCCAACACTCAACGGGGCATGGTGGTTCTAGCCACCACTTGCACACCAACATTCCAAAATAGTCCACCTCAAGTCGCGGCATTTCATAATCTCCTGGTACCGACTTATAATTTTCACGCATTTATTTTCGCAATTTTCTCTGGGATCCCGTTTCCAGACTTGCCTCAACTTACGGTATTACGATACCGCTGAATAAATAACAAGGCACCGATTGTAATGTCAGTAACAACTGGCGCCTCCGTGGCCTAAATAGCAGCGCGGGTTGGCCACATATCTATACCACCTGGGTTCAAACCGAGGCCAGCCTATATCTGAAGGTTGTTTCACCTTTCAATTCACCTCACTGCCTTTTGGTGTTCGCTCGGCCCATTTAGCCTAACTTGTATACAAAAGTGGCCGTAAAATAGCAACACCTTTCTCTAATGATTCTAATAGGCACGTAAAATGACAAACATATAGTAACTTCCACTCGCCGCAATTCCTATACAATTCAGTTACCATAAAATGTCGATAGCATGCCCAACTTAGACATTGCTACTCTGAGCTGAGATGAACTTATTTGCATTATTTAGCCTTGGCGTCGATCTTAGAGAAACATATTTGTGAGTCAGATCCGGCCTACCTGATATGCTGACAACATCGAGAAGCCCTTACTGATATATATATATATATATATATATATATATATATATATATCGGCCATTTTCTTTTTATTTATGACTAAAATAAACATGTCTTTCTGACGTTTACAATAAAGAACCACAAAATACACAACGATACTAAATATTTGGTTTATAGACCATAAAACGGCGCCAAACTTCATTTGGCACGTGAAAATTTGACACCAATCCGCGTATTCGAACCGTAGATCGGCTGATTCCCATCCGACCACCTCATCCCTGGGCCATCGCAACTCGAAAACAGAGCGCAAATAGCCAAAAGGCTACAAAACGGAGAACGACGTTGTTGTCGTCTACAACATACAGCTGTGGGACTAGTCATGGCGGCGGCCGAACATTACATCTGGACAGGCGGCTATTCATCTGAACACAATGGCGCCCCGTTAACTTATTACGCAGCTGTTCAGCCGCACAGCGGCCACCACCCACCCTCACCGAGCCCACAGTTTGTACGATGACAATATTGCTCCGCCGTCAAGAGGAAGCGAGACCCCATTCTGTGTTCTTAGTTCTCGTTGGTCGGCCATAAATGCGGCGAGTCGAATGGCAAAAATCCGAACACGACTCACGGGAGTTTCCATTGTTCCACTTCCAGTGCGTGTCGCGTACGCGTACTTCTCTCTCTCTCTCTCTCTCTCTCTCTCGCCAAACAGGCGCCCTTCGGTCGGCAGAGGAAGGGGACCTTTGGAGAGTTGTCGTCATAATGCGTACTACGTCGATTGGCGCCAAGTATATTCGGGATAGGGATGACGACGTTGGGTAAAGGAAGGACGGCCAGATACGAGACGTTCGTTTTGTTGGCAAGAACATCTCGGGATTATAAAACGTTACTAACCTATCGTATGTGGCCGCTCAAGTGATCGTAGATCACCACCGGGGGCCTGGAGCAAACTAATACATGCGCGCGCGCGCACGTACACACACGCACACACAGAGAGTGAGAGAGAGAGGTTGATTCATATACATCATATATATATATATATATATAAAAGAGAGAGAGAGAGAGAGAGAGAGAGAGAGAGAGAGAGTCAACACAGGTCTACCGGTAATTTTATCTCGTTAACTTCTTATTCCCGACCTATAGCTGGAGTGTTCTCATTGTGTCTTCTGTCTCGTCCGCCTCGTGACGTCTTCTAATGGTCAAAGCTCGCCGTTGTAACACGTTCTCTGGGCTAGTCACGTCGGTCTGGGAGTCGGCAGACCGACTAGAGAAGTCGGCCACCAGCCATCGGAGATCGTATCCCCGGTGATTCGTAATGAGCATAATGTTAGTTAACACCGAGCATAGCCACTTGGGCGAATAAATACATCGGCTATAGATCATATGGGGAAGTAATATTAATTTTATTGCCTACATAGTCAGCAGGTAATGGCCATAGGCTATAATGGAATTTAAGCCTGTATATACATAAATGAAAGCTAAGTCAGCATTAGAAGACTAATTGACTATATGAGTAGAACTAATACCACAAAAGCAGTCATCACCTTCATCATCATCATCATCATCATCATCATGTAAAAGTAACTGCAACTAGTTTTATTCATACTTTTAAAGGATTCGAACTGACTCACTCGGTCACTCAGTTATTAATTTAATTTTAATCTTTGCAATTAAAACACAAAATATCTACCATATGGGGCATTATCTTTAAGAAAAAAATAAAAGAGTTCTTGCGAACATTACCTCACTCATTATGTGTGTGTGCGTGTATTACTTTTTCCGATAATATACACATTACCTGAAAATTACCAGTAATAAACATATCACCTGATTTATAAAGATTAAGTGTAATTATATATATATATATATATATATATATATACACGTCCTCACTATAAGCCAATGTGTTCTTAATATTATTTATCTGTAACCCAGTCACTCTGTTTACATAAAGGTTTTGTAGTCAATTTTGGCAATCATCGTGTAGAAGATCTCTGCTCTAACTATGTAATGGCATTTCTGGAGTAAATATCATCAAATGTCGAACTACTTTCAGCTAACTTTATAGCCGAGTTGCATAATAAACTCTCGACGACTACCCAGAATTCCCTGAGCGAGTTATATGAATGAGCTGTGTGAAGGTGTATGAAAGCGACAGAGGGGAGCGGTTTAAAACGCAACATACATCACGTGACACGGTCAGGTATAAACACAACACGTGCCAACTGACTGCCAGAAAGATGAATTAAACACATTCTTTTCACCTGAAAAGCCAACATCCCCTCGACATACATCACACTTCTTCTGCCACGCATATAATGCCCATCTGGAACGGTTTACAATTCTCCGGCCCCTGTCACATTCATCCGACACATGCCACATCTGTCTGACACAAGTCACAGCCTTCTGACGTATGTCGCCTTTTACCCGTTTGACAAATGACACACACTTTTCTGACACCCGCACATAGCCATACGCTTCGACACATGTCTGTCATATCTCAACTGCCCGACACACCCACCTTAAAACGGCCCGAAATGTGTCACACCTGTCTAACATGTGTCCATATAATGCCTTAAAATACATATCCTAAACCACAGTCACAAACTATAATTCCCTAGTTTGACGTATACTAGTCAATGGATTGACCTTTTGGTTCAAATCTAACAAGTCTCAGTCATGTCTATTGTCAGTGGGTGGTGTGGGCGTGTGCGGGCGGATTGGTGTGGGTGTTTGTGATTATTTATTCCTTTGTTGTTGCTGTTTGTTTGTTTGTTTGTTTGTTTGTTTGTTTGTTTGTTTGTAGTTTGGGATAAGGCACTGATACAAAAACCACGAATTGTGAATACAATCTGTGGACAATTCACTAGGGTATTATTACCTGAGATGGGACTTTTAATAATGAGACATGTAATATCTCACTCTCTCTTCTCTCTCTCTCTCTGTGTGTGTGTGTGTGTGTGTGTGGTGTGTGTGTGAGTGAGTGAGTGAGTGAGTGAGTGAGTGAGTGAGTGAGTGAGTGAGTGAGTGCGTGCATTTGTGTGGGGATGTGTGTGTGGGTGTGTGTGTGCGTGATTCCAAATGTGGCTGTGGGGGTGTGCACGAACAGGCACATCAATCACGGAAATGAGGCAATGCACTGCTGCCATTCAGTAATGAAAAGCATGCAATAAATAAAACATTTCTCTACAATTGACTGGCTAATGTCACTGTTTATTATAACATCAAGTGACGTATAACATGTAGCGTATACGGATAATACTGGAATATACTCGGTGTATTATGTAAACAAGACAATAGTATCATATCAAGATTAGTGTCACCATATTGAACCGGTGAGAAATGAGATGGAATCATAGAGAGAAGTGTACCTCTCTAAGTAATATATATATATATATATATATATATATATATATATATATATATATATAAAGGTAATAAGCATATGGATACAGTCTGAAAATATATCCCTGTTCTGGGAAGTAGTAGAGATGTACTACTACTACTACTACTAATAATAATAATAATAAATTATTATAATAATATTATTATTATTATTAAATAATGAATTAACAATAATACCACTATTACTACTGGCGGGGGTGGCTGTGATAGTACTACTACTACTAGTTATTGTAGTAGTAGTAGTACAGTATTAGTAATAGTATAAAATGTTGCTGTTCTACGGCCACTTTTGTGCACAAGGTAGGCTAAATGGACAGAACTAATAGTGGTAGTAGTAATGTACAACTACTATAGTGACAGACTAGTAAGTAGTGGCAATCATTCTATTGGTGATAGCAGTGATACTATTCAACATATTCCGACCTCTTGCTAGCCTCCCAAGTTCAGAATGGACAAACACGAAATTCCCATCACACTAACTCACCACTAATTGTATATAACCATCACTGAACATTGGACCCAATTTCCCCCGAAATCCACTCGGTTTTCATTCAGACTAAAACCCTTTTTTTAACTCCAGCCGACCCTATGGACCAGCACCAACTGACTTCCGCACAACGTTAACCGTAAATCAAACTTAAAGGCGTGAACTTAAAGAAAGCTCCGTTCAGAAGTAGCCTCAAAACTGGTGCCACGGATTTCACTTTCTGTAATGAGCTTCTTGTTGTTATTATTGTTGTTGTTGTAATCGAGGTAGTTAGCCACACCTGGGACATATGGCTGAATGATTACTCCTTGAAGAAGCCAATCCCACTAACACCGGTATGAGGCAGATCCGAACCCACAAATTGGAGACTTGCAGCACGGTACTCTAACCAGTACACCGTCGCAGCACCATCGGTTCGCGCTGGAGAAAATCGAGATCGGTAAGTTTCTGACAAAACTCGTAGTTTTACACAAAATATGACTATCCCTTGTCCCTACGGGGACGATTTACGGGCGTTTGTTGCCCTCGGATGCCATAACATATAACCAGAGAGCTATTCATCCTATGCCGATTGTTCTAACCATTCGAGCCTAAATAGACGCATCCCTCCCGACGAGCCAGCTATCACGGCCCATCCGCAGTGGAAGAGCCCGTGACTGAGGCATCATCATCGTTGCCATCATCAACCGATAACTTTATCTCTCCAACACTCGATACGACAGTCACCTGCCAGTGGGATGGTTCTCGCGATCGTCTGACAAAATCCAATTTAAACGGCGCTTTTTACGCCGACACAACCCGTCTGTTCGGTGACGGATGGCGTTCGGTAAGACAGACACCGCGAGTAACACAAACCCCGGTAACCAAGGTGATGTATGGACGTCGTATATCAACATCCGTAAACTACCGGGGCCGACAAATGTGACAGATTTAAAATGGTTACAGTCGCTGACATCATTCTGATGCTATTGAACGACCTAATAAGGACAACAACGAAAACACTGAACAACAACAACAACAATAACAACAATAATAATAATAATAATCATAATAATGACGACAACAATAATAATGAAAACGATGACGTCAAAATTATAGTAATGACAGCAATAATTATAATAATAAAATAGATAATTAGTCAGTTACGTCAGTTACGTCAGTTACGTCAGTTACGTCAATTTGCACCAATTACGATGAGTTATTGGAATGTTTTTGAGAGATTCATGGCAACGACGTCCACAACTTGAGGGTAACGATCTACTGGATTGTTTACCAACACCACTACTACCAGCGGCAACAACAACAACAACAGCAACTACTACTACTACAGAACTGAGTAACAACAAGAACGGCAATAAACGTCAGTAACAAGCAACAACACCAGTAACAACAACAGTAACAACACCAGTAACAACAACAACAATCAACTGTGTAACAAAAGTAACAAAACTAATTGTACAACAGCCACAACAACAACAACGCCAGCAACGACAAGAAAAACAAACACTGTGCAGCAACTGGAACAACAACAACAGCAACAGCGAACTGTATTAAAAACTACACAACAACAGCAATAAACCGTACAAAAACAAAAAGAGCAATAGCGAAATGATGATAATGATAATAACAACAACAACATCAACTATAACAACAACAACAACAGTTCTCTATCTGAACACTTTGCGGGCGCATCGGTGGTCTAGCGGTAGCGCGTTGGACCACAGATCACTACCAGCCGTGTTCGAATTTCGACGTGGGCATATCTGAAGGATGTTTCATCCCTGACCTCACTTCATTACCTTTGAAGGTCGTTCGGCCCATTTAGCCTACCAGGTGCACAAAAGTGGCCGTAAAACATCAATCATCATCTGAACACTCTGCTGGACGCATCATTTCAAGATTCATCATAAACAGCACAAGATATACAAAAATACATAACGCCAGTGATACGATAGAAATTAGCATTCCACAACGAATATCAGCTCCAGTTAATGTTTATCGATAAGATAATAATGATGAGACGTGCTCATCTCATAAACCGTAACCAACTAACGGGGGAATTGGACACGCCCTCTAGTGGCCAGACACCGACTACCGCACTTAGCAGCGAGCATAAAGAGGGCGCCACTTTATTGATTATAATGCCGGGATAAATCAAGCCCTCGGGAGTCCCCGGCGTGGCCACATGCCGGCAGGGGGCAGCACCACCGAGAGGCCAGGATCACTTATCCTGTTAGGGTTAAGGGTTCGCCGTTAGTCTAACCGCCTCAGTCTAGTGCTCGCTTCATTAAGGCCAGCCTTGACACCGCATTCAATTAGCCCCATATAAATGTCACTTAGTCGGTTGTTAGGCCCTCTTAGCCAGGGCAAGACTCTCACTCTCTCTCTCTCTCTCTCTCTCTCTCTCTAGGTTTCTAGCCTCTATCTGTCCAACCAGACACACACAGTGTAATGAGAGCCTCTGTGTTTGATATGAAGTAGAATCACCAATTAAGGACACTCCCGGTAAATAGAAACCATCACGGAGCATCATTAATGGCATCCACAATAAACTACAATCAGGACATGGACACTCCCACGATCCAGTAAACAATAATACTAAGGATAATGATGATGATGATGATGATGGTGGTGGTGGTGGTGTTAGTGGTGGTGATGATCACGATGATGATGATCAATGCTAATAACACTACTGTTTTAATAAAACAGCGCCTCGGTGATCTAGTCGGTAACGCGTTGGACCACAGATCTCTGCCACACGAGTTCGAATCTCGGTGTGGGCATATCTCAGGGATGTTTCATCTTTGACTTCGCCTCGTTACCTTTGGAGGTCATTCACTCGGCCCATCATCAATCAGTCATCATCACTGCTTTAATAAAGCTCTCTTACTAGGAGCAGCCAATCAGCGGTACAGTACAGCGAAACACCCAGTGTGATATTTGCATAAATTAGCTTAAAATGTTAACAAATAATAGTAATTCGCCCCAAAAGCAAAACTTGGAACGGGTCACTTTTGAAAATACAATTAAACCCTTCAAGAGATGGCACGCCTTTGACCTTCAGACCAACGACCTATTCTACAAAATGAAAGAAGCACGTTTTACTGCCAATTTACCAAGTGACTGCGGTTCGAGACGCGAGTTACCTATAACAATATCTCACTCGATGAGCCCTTGATTTACTGAAGACTTTACGATGGACAGGAGATGAACTGTCATTCGCAAAACCGCCGTCTCGCGAGCAGCCAGTGTACCGAGTCTAAGCCGTTGTTATATTTCTAAGCTTGTCATCTCAGTGACTGTTGCCCAGTCATCTCTTTTATTGACTGTCCGAATAGAACCCGTCTGGATAATAGAGACTGTCTGGATATGGACCGTATTGGGATGATCGCTCTTGATTACTTCTTTGTTTCATTTTTAAACCTCCTTAATTATTCCCTACAGAATATGGCACCAAAGAAATTATTAGATGCCTATTTACAGCGATTCATAGTTCGCAATGGCTGACATGCACCTATAAATAAAAGTAAATTTAAGATTATATTTAAGAAAATAAACCCGTCATATATGTGTTATAATGTTGTTAACCATATGCGGGTATTCTTTCTGTGGATGAAACAGGACACAGACGGATTTTCTATATTTTTATTATTATTATTATTATTATTATTATGGATTCCTAACAATGATTATCTTTCAACTGCTTTTGGCTTCCTGTGCCATTCAGGTCGATCAGCTTCTCAGTAGAGTAGACTGATTAATCAATGAACGGAAGAATCAATCTCCTCTTAGCCAATAAATCAATCCACCAATTAAGTAATCGCTTTGAATGCACCCTTCGCCACGATTGATGACTAGTTCGACCAGAAACCATGCCAATACTACATCACCTTAACATCCGCCGACACCTCTAATAGTGACTGAGAGAGAGGGGAGGGGCATTACATAAATAACTGCCATATAACATAACATTACTGTTGTTGTTGTTTTATTGTTGATGCTCCAATAGTGCAGTGGCTAAATCACTCACATGCAAACCCCCAGTCTGTATAGTCGAATACCTGTATTTATGGCATGATTCCCTAGGAATGTCATCTATAGGCCCAAGGTACCAGGTGTTACTAGCACTATTGCTTAAACAAAACACTGACTCACTCACTCACTCACTCACTCTTATTGCTGTTGTAATCATGACGGTCGCTATACGTCCTCACCTAGTCGCTATTCATCAGTGAACACAACGGGACCGTATCACTCGGACACGCCATGCTTCTCGTCAATTTAGATGCTAATATAGTATATTTTTGGGACTATTCCGGACAATGCTGCACCGGCTCTGAGCTCCCGAAGGCGACATACAGCGTGCAGCTTCCGCAGCATTGTGTGATTCCATCCCCCTCCCCCCGCCCCCCACACGACATCATTCAATTAACTCCGCCAGTCAACCAGACTTAAACGCGTCCTTTTTACTACCAGTATATTCATTTGTTATTGGCCGAGACCATCCAGACAATGCCTTTCCACCCTAAAAGGTTTTTTTTAAACACCCAAAGGGAACGGTGTAACAATAAGACGTGATAGTTTGTGGTCAACGTTGAGTGTTTATATAGCACGACGGATAAAGTACAGTATACTGCAAATGCCAAGGCCAGCATTTTTAAGCCGCACTATGACCTGTGTGTTTCGGGGATGTTTCATTTGATCATCTCACTGCCCCAGAGTCAGTAGTCCCCCGGGTGTATCTTTCAGATGTAGTCCAAGCAGAACATTCACTCACTCACTCACTAATCCACCCATCTACCCACCTATTCCAAGATAAGTGCCATCCATACACTTGAAGCCAATACATCATCATCAACAACAACAATAACAACAAAGTTCCCACAACAACAAAATTCCCACAACAACAAAGTTCCCATAACAACTTCCCACATGCTAGTATTAAGCTGAACACGGCACGAATGTCAATGTGACATTTACAGAGCCAAACTCGGCCAAAAACTCGAACACCCCTCAACCAGTTATAAAAAGCCCACTTCATAGATAGACGGGGGAAGGGGTATCATAGGTTAGATCCCACTTTAGCACATCTCCTCGGCACACTGACACAGTGGGAACAACTGAGATAATCCACCGGGGATTAGATCCCATACACCTTCTAGCCGTCTTGTGTGGCTGATGGATTCAATTCGGCATCAAATGGCCTTTCCGACGGCATTCAATGAACTGGTGCCATCGGCGCCACAGGAAATGACCTCGATAGGAATAACTTAAAGCTCGCTCAGGTGAGAACCCAAATCACGACGAGAGGGCGCTACCTGAATTGCAATAGAACCTTTAATTAACCGGGAGAACATCTGTAGTACACTACAATAGAACCGTTGATTAACTGGGTGAACATCTGTAGAATACTACAATAGAACTGTTGACTAACTGGGTGAACATCTGTAGAATACTACAATAGAACCGTTGATTAACTGGGTGAACATCTGTAGTATACCTTAACAGACAAAATATTTACCTGGGTGAACATCTGAAATATATTGCAATATAGCCGTTTATTAATTGGGTGAACATCTGTAGTATACTACAATAGAACCGTTTATTAATTGGGTGAACATCTGTAGTATACTACAATAGAACCGTTGATTAACTGAGTGAACATCTGTAGCATACTACAATAGAACTGTTTATTAATTGGGTGAACATCTGTAGAATACTACAATAGAACCATTGATTAACTGGGTGAACATCTGTAGTATACCTTAACAGACCCAAAACTTATCTGGGTGAACATCTTAAATATATTGCAATAGAATCGTTGATTAATTGAGTGAACATCCGTATTATACTACAATATAACTATTAATTAACTGGATGAACACCAACAGCACAATCCCTATTTAACTGGGTGAACATCTGGAGTATATTTCAACAGAATCGTTAATTAACTGGGTGAACATCTGAAGTTTAACCCAGTTCATATTATGATATTTCTTCTGTGCATGTTATACATGTCACAGCTAATGATAATCATGCCATTCATACAATCATGTGTTTGCTCTAACTGTACTCCACTCCCCCGCCATGCCAGACTAAACATTAACATTTTATATTTCATACACCCGTAAGGATCCATTAAATATTTGACATACCATTGTTTCGTGTTCTAAGTTTCTTTTCCTCAACCGTTAGCCAATGAGTCCTTCTCGTCGTCGTATGTAAAGCATTGTTACTATTTTTGCATTACTGAAAGCAGACTTCAAGGGAAGGACAATCGTACCATAATAATATATTCGCATAGTTTCAGCTGTTTATTACAGAATCATGTCTGTCTGGCTTAATAATAATAGCTGAAATGGCAGTTATTTTACGTGACTTATCTACCTCAAATGGGGGGGGGGGCGCATACGGTCTGTAATTTACTGCTTCTAAATAAATTTAGAATGTACAACAGATGGCATATTCGGCGGAGAAAACCTTGCCAGTTGCTTGGTTGGATGAAAAAACTGCTTCCACGACCGGGATTCCCGCACAACATGACAATGAGAAGAAAAAAAGTCCCAAAAGGCTTACTCAATATTAATTTCAACAATGATCACAACTGGGTCACATGACCGAAGGATGACTGGCTCGGGAAACGTCAAACAAGCACAGAGAATACAGGGATTCAAACCCCGAACTATGGCTGGGGTGTTGCAGCACACTGCTCCCTATCAACTGCCCTCAGATGTAATAATAAGTAAAGTTGTCAGATATCTATTGCATGTTACAGCCGTACAGGCCAGTTTAGCCACGCACGTATGCTAGGTGTTTGTTTGTTTTCTTGTTTGGTGTTTTACGGCCACTTTTGTGCACAGCGTGGGCCAAATGGGCTAAGCGATCTCCAAAGGTAGGGAGACGAAATCAAAGAAGAACCTTTAGACATGTCTACGCCGATATTTGAACTCGGGAGATTGAGATCTGTGGCCAACCGCGCTATCAGTTAGACCATGGATAGTGATGATTTGTGTTTTACGGCCACTTTTGTACACGTGGTAGGTTAAATGGGCCAAGCGACCTCCAAAAGTAATGAGGCGAAGTCAAAGATGAAACTACCTTCAGATATGCCCACGCCTAGATTAGAACACGGGTGGTGGTGATCTGTGGTCCAACGCGCTAACCGATAGACTACGAAGGAGCCCCAGTTAGACCATGGAGGCGCCTTGCATGTGTGCTACAACGATTCGGACTAAAGGTGACGTAACCTTAACAGAAACCTAGAGGGCTGAACTCAGACGTATTGGGCCGTGCGGGCCACTCTAATAGACCCCAAAATCATGTATCAACAACAGCTATCAAGCGAGAAAAAAAAGAATAAAGAACCCGTGCGTGTATGTATGGTTGACTTCAATTTACGCACTAAATCTTCAAGCCTTGTTTGTGGGCTTCCGTAGAGCTACGTCAGTTTTTCATGACTGGACAGACTTTATCTGTTGACTGCGCTCAATACGCTACTAATACCTGTATTTTGTTATGTTTTATTATATTTGAAACATCTCTTCAATCCACCTTTTATGGTTATTACTATGTGACAAACCTCGGATGACGTCGAACAAACGACTTATAGCCGACAGAACAATGACGAGACAGACACAGGACACCAAACTTTTAATATTTATGACACGGCATATATAACGGAAAATAAACACGATCTTATCTTACTGCCGCCAGGAAATGTCAGTGCAAAAGAGAAAAACAGCACCAATGAACCAAAAATAGACGGATCTTGTCAGCGTGGTGCGGCAACACCAGTAGAGAAATACGACAAAGGACAAGGAATCGTGTAAATGGGTCGTGAAGCTAGAAGATGAAACACTCTTCAGACCAAGCTAGGCCAGGATTCCAGTCTAGGCGATCTGGGGGCTAACTAAACTACCCGAGTTAAATAGAAGTCCTACATTTATAGTAGCTGTGCTACCAACTGTCTACACGATTACGGTATTCAGTTTTAGTATTACTGAGGATGCAATGATCTCGTGATTGTAAAATTAAAACATATTTCAAAATAAATTCCTTCATTAAAACTATAACAACAATATTATTATTACTTTAATCTGCCCATCAATAATATCATTGATCATAACTATCATCATCCTTTCATCATAAATAGTTACAAAGATAACTTCCATATTTCCATGATTATTGGTAATTACTATAATATATTCGCCATTAATATTTACAATAATAATTACTAGGATCAAATGAGGGCTCCTCCGTGGTCTAACTGGTAGCGCGTTGGATCACAGATCAGTACCACCCGAGTTCGAATCTCGGCGTGGGAATATCTGAATGGGTGTTTCATCTTTGACTTCGTTTCATTACCTTTGGAGATCACTCGGCCCATTTAGTATACCTTGTCCACAAAAATGGCCATAAAACATCAATCATCATCATCATCATCATCACTAGGACCAAATGACTAATAGCTTAATTATTTGATGATGATGTATAAGAAGGTGTGACAAAAAGACAACACGTTTAAAACGCCACCAAAACAATAAACATCGAAACAGAACAATAGCAATCATATTATATCAGGTAATATTATGTAACACCTTCAAGTTGTCATAACAAACCCATCTTCAACAGGAAAACTCGATCACAGAATTACTTATTTCGGATTAGATTATCTAGTTGTTGGCTGCTATCCCTTTATAAAGAACATCATCTTGGTCTGTGTAAATATTCTGCCGGTTTTGACAAACTTCGTACGCACCAGATGATCCCAATCTCGAAAACGAGCAAAGTTTCCAATAACGCACTGGCCCAGCTGGAGAGGGAAGTATATAATATCAGAAATGAGCAAACAAATCACGCTGAGCCGACGACGATACAAAATCTAATACACGGCTACATAATTTAAGGTTCAGAATAATTGATTCGTCACAGGAATATTTACCCGCACGGTCCACATTTCACATCGACAGGCCGAGCCAGCAGTCCACGTTTTACAGTAAGCCATAATAATGGCCCAGACCATTAAGGGCGCAGAGATGTGGCTGGGAACATAACGTCACATAACAGAACATGCTAACTAGGACACTCTCTAGATGACGAGCTGGCAGATGACATCAACACGACGGTTTATCTCCGTCTAGGGTTATGACTCGACAAGACAATGATCGTCACAAACACGTGACAAGAATTTGAATTTAGGCAATATTCAAATATAAAAACGTGTTCAACATGAAATTAGCAATAGTTATAATATTAACACTGATTTATAAACGCGTTATTATACGCAGGAGAAGTTTATATTATATTTATAATGATAATGATTAACATCAAGCACAC
Organism: Paralvinella palmiformis; assembly: GCA_025642065.1. Lineage (NCBI taxonomy): Eukaryota > Metazoa > Annelida > Polychaeta > Terebellida > Alvinellidae > Paralvinella > Paralvinella palmiformis. The sequence goes on from JAODUP010000295.1 coordinate 99,352, forward strand.
ATACACACATTTGTGTGCACGTGGTAGGTTAAATGAGTCGAGCGACCTCCAAAGGTAATGAAGCGAAGTCAAAGATGAAACGCCCTTCAGCTATGCCCATGCCGAGTTTCGAACTCAGGTGGTAGTGATCTGTGGTGCAACGCGCTACCAGTTAGACCACAGGGGCGCTATATATATATATATATATATATATATATATATATATATATATGACCCAAGGAATTTGTTTTATGGTGATTCACGAAACAACAACATAAACATATATATATATATATATATATATATATATATATTACATTTGACATTATATATTCTAGATTTTCTACAAAACTTTATAGATACGCGGCGGACTAACTTATTGATAAAGTAGAACATCGATTTTATAGATAAACTAATTTTAAGATTCTGATAATTCTACAAAACACCTCCATATGTGTGACCCTGAGGTTTTATCTAGCCGGGCAATCGATAATCAACGGACTGGACAGGACGCTGACAAAGATTTCTCAATGTAGACAGTGACGCACTGATAAATCAACTAGCTCTCTCTGTATCTCTCCGGTCCTCCCTCCTCCCTCTCTGTCGCGTCAGGCAATCGTATACCTGGCAGGCATCATGAGGACACCAAACTTTCTTCTCCGGGGGTAATTCCAGAAGAAAGTGGCAAACTTTACCCACCGACTATGGGATGCCGTGTACACGTTCGGCGGGGAACAATGGATCGCATCGCGGCACCGTTCGATGACTAATTGAACAGAGATAGAGTGTGTGTGTGTGTGTGTGTGTGTGTGTGTGTGTGTGTGTGTGGCTGTCAGTCAAAAACAGCTGTCGGGATCAATGCCAGTTGTCGCCAGTCGGAGAAAGCCGAGACAGAAGCTCCAAGCACGTCGTAGACAGATCGGTCATAAAACGCTGAAATGAAATATATTTAGAAACAGGCGACGTCTAGCGAATGTTTTCGTTACCTCGGCAGACGACATGCTGACATCGATCCCATGAGGGAGGGGGGGGGGTGATGTTGGTGGAAAATTGGTGGAATGCATACATCAAGGTTGGCTAAATAATAGGTGTCATGTGAGCATAATGCGATATGGAAGTATATCCTCAGACGACGAGATAAATTGATTATATATTCGCCACGTAAGTTGAGTCAGTCACGTGAGATAATGATATTTCCCACCAAAACCTTCACGTTTCCTAAACAAGACCATCGTCAATGGCGTAAAAGGCTGGCGAAAAACGTGGTCACGATTGACCGTCTAGAAAACTAGCCGTGAATTTTATGGGACTTTTTCTCGATTACTCGACTCAGAAAACAAATCCCATTTGTTAGTCAACGGCCCGAATCTACATCAACAAACATAGAACAACTCCCTTGATGATATCAAGTGTACAAGAAAAACGAGTAACATTTAATTTAATTCTGAAGACAGACGGGCTTGAAGTTGTTGGGTTGGGGTTTTTTAAGTAATATTTTGCTACACAGCGGTGATGTCTATAAACACTTTGTACAAATTATCCGTTGTGTCTGTCTGGAAAATGTTTTGTATGATGTTCATGTTACCAATCTGACAAGCTTTATTGGTAAGGCGTCAAAACACACACACACACACAGAGAGAGAGAGAGAGACATGCTCAGACACACTCTCACTCACATACACTGTCACACCCATACATACACCCACTCCCCCTCTATTTCACATACATACACACACATTCAGAGTCTCAGTCACATACACTTTCACACCCACACATACACTCTCCCTCTCGCACACGCACGCACACACTCTCCCACTCTCCCTATTAATGTATCTACCTATCTAACACAACAGAACAAGCAGTTCTCCTTACTGGGCCATTTATAACGCATCACGAGACAACAAAGGCGGATCACGTGATTGATGGTCACATGACCAAGGTCAGCCAATGATGAGCCAGTACGGCGCGAGTCAACCAACCACAAGCCGGGCTGTTCGGGGTCAGACAAAGCTTATATCATAAGCCATTACGGGCAGCCTTCCACATCAATACCCATCTACACGCTGAAGCTTCATATCGCAGCTGAAATCATTAGCGAGACAATAAAATAGCATCACGACACGTTTTATGATTACTTGGAAACGTGCCAAGTCCTGGATAGGCGGTTACCTTTGATCTGGAACTAATTCGGCGTGTTCTGCCTAAAATGATGCGATACTCGCTCAGTAGCTCACGGAGTAATCACTGGTTAGAGAAGTAGTCAACAGCAGAGGGTGCCAAATTCATTTAGTCACCAAATTATTTCCAAGTACACACTCACAATCGATGAAAACAAATAACAATAATAATAATAATAATAATAGCAGAAAATGTAAAATTTCCTTCATGACCCCGGTTCTTTGAGGTCATCCAGTGATCGACTATTTCGGGTTTCCGTTGGCATTTGGTTGACTATTAAGGGTCTCCGCTGACTACTGACCCCACTATTATCAGATTCCATTGACTATCGATAAACTGTTACGGATCTCCATAACGACTGCGTCAGTTAGGTATTTCGGTGGCGAATGGTTGTATTCGATCCAGAAATCTATCACGTTCTATTTCACAACATTACCGACTAACATTCACCCCTAATTGTGTCCAGGCCAAACCACACATCATCGCCCATCAATTTCGGCCCATTTCTGGCCCATTTACGATATGTTTCAATAATGGCGTGAAATCATCACATCACAGAGAACCGAACATCGACGTCAAAGCGACGTCCTGTATACAAACGGAGAAACAGTCACATCAAGAGCAATCTATCTCAAAGACCACTAATGTATAGTGATACTTTATATGGATTTGTATGGAATTAAATAAATGTGTGTGGGGAGAGGTCCGTCCGTCCGTCAGTCCGTCCCGTCCGTCCGTCTGTTTCTCTGTGTGGCTGCCCCTTGCTGTTGCTGTTGCTGTTGCCGGCTGAAGGTGTATTTTCATAAAAGCCACATCACTATGACAAAGATAACAATCTGAATTAAACATCGTATAAAACAGCACAACATCAATAACATGATTCAGTTTCATAACTGTCATACTTTTTTCACAAAGGAAAGCATATTTCTCTAGATAATCCATGGCCTACAAATCATTATAACTATTTATGTTTGAGTACGAGTTCTCTCTCTCTCTCTCACACACACACACACACACACACGCACAATGGCCAATGATCAGAAACAGAGCTAATAGCTGACAAGGATTTACTCAAACTGACAGAAACAGATACCAGTAATAACAGACACATTAAATTTTTTATCCATTTATGAAATTCATAAGACAATTGTTAGGTTTCTTGGAAACCATAAATTTATATTCTATGTGGATGGCATAGTATTCCAATCTACTTGTACGTCTGTCCCTCCGTCTGTCCATCTGTATGTCTGTCCGTTTGTCTCCGTGTTTCTCTCCCATAAAACCACACCTTTCCATCACACCGACACCCCCCCCCCCCTCACCGTACTGGATGACTGATGACACTCTGACATCCTACTGACTTGTGACCGTAACAGCCTGACCTGGTGACGGCAATCGTTATAAGAACATAACAGATAAATGGGCTACTGAGCTACTGTCAACAAGCCTAATACAACATCGATACAACCATCGATGTCAATAACAACAACCAAAACACAACACAAATACAACCTACAACAGTGACAACAACAAAATACAGCCGTCAACAAATGTCTGGTCCCTCCTGCCATCCACCTTATAGTAGTTACACTCAGCATGGGAACAATAGTGAGATACCAGTTATAGGAGAAACTGACCCCCCCCCCAACAACAACAACCCCGCCTTCATCAGACTTCTTTGCTGACAGCGGATCACTTAAATCTACTTGAAAACACAATATATATATATATATATATATATATATATATATATATATAATTCTATTAAATCGTGTATAACAGTTATACTACCATGGATAGTTTCAGAATCTATCGAGGCCATTTCTGTTTAAATTAAGAATGTGAATAACTTCCGGTTTTAATTCCTCTGATCTAAGGTATTTCTCACCATCAGCTGATCGCTGCCGTCTGATGAACGCAACATCCTTCATTAACATAAATGGGCCAATATCAAGACAGCAAATATACTACACTAAAGTCTGGACTCATAATATATCATCTACGATTAACTTTATCTCTCTAAAGATGTCCTTTCACGTGTTTTTCCTTCACACACACACACACACACACACACGCACATACATACATATACACACACACACATACATACATACACACACACACACACACATACATACATACATACATATATATACATATATATAAAGCATCCATAAATCAATCCATAAACATATACGTAATCCTTTAATATCATACATGGTTCTACTCTCCAGTGATCCATAAACCTTGTAACATTGAACTATTATCATAAATGTTTTGATGATAGTCTTTGGCCAACTTGGATGCTAAGAGCGTGTAGCATATATCTTTTTAGAATGATGGGGCACAGCACAGACACCGGTAGGAGTCAGATACTAACCCAAAACCTGGAGATTGGCACCGCAATACTGTAGCCACTGCGCTATGGAAATACCCCCTACACAATAGTCTTAAAGGTTTCAGAAGACGCGCTGTCATCATATTAAAAGGTCGTTATTCTGAACCTGGTCACCTGGGATTAATATTTAATTTGCTGAGCCACTGCCTTCTGGCTCACTCCTAAAACATAAACACCTACAGGCATGTATATAATTAAACACACAGAAATGTGAATAACACACACACATACAAACACACGGACACACACACACACACAAGGACCTAGCGTCCAGATATCACCTGTCGGCAGGTGTCTGCCATTAATGACCATGATAAGTCCGTGAGATGGGTAAATAATTGAAACTCGACCATGATAAAGTAGACAGACAGGCCGTCATCGAACTAGGTAGAGTACCATTATGAAGCTTGGTACAGCGACAAACCAGATAGATTCTAGACTCTCAGGTATTACTTATTGATGTATTACAGTCAGTGATCAGGTTACATCATAACAACATCTGGACTATTACCTGTATTGTCTATATAAGGGAGTAGAGTAGGAACGTGATGGCTAGAAAAATACATCTTAAATTAATTGCTGAGATAACGAAAAGCAGAGTAAGGCCATGAACGAATCAATATTGAAAAAAATTCAAATTTGATACGAAAACTAGATCCTGAAAAATCCGGAACAATTCCAATACCAGAAACATATGTGGGACTATTTTTATGCCTGTGTGTGTATGTGTGTGTGTGTGTGTGTGTGTGTGTGTGTGTGTGTGTGCATACATGCGTGCGTACGTGCGGACACATAAAATGTTCCCATGATATAGTGTGTGTGTGTGTGTGTGTGTGTGTGTGTGTGTGTGTGTGTGTGTGTGTGTGTGCACATACACTGTCCCATGATGTGCATCCGTGCGTGTGTACGTGCGTGCGTTGATGTTCTACTATACCACCATCCACCTATTTACTACAATGGAGTCGACTACCTACAAACTATTATGGTGACATTTGTATAATCTACCATCTTTTATTTGTTAATTGTAGGGTAACATTTTGATTGGAGGTTTATAACAACAGAAGGAAGCTTAATGGATGACGACAGCAACAAACAACTCCCACCACATACTGTATAATTTGTGCTCTCGCTCTCTCTCTCTCTCTCATATATATATATATATAGAGAGAGAGAGAGAGAGAGACAGAGAGAGACTAGATATAAGGATTGGTATATGTTCCCAAACAACCAACGTCCATGTCCATCCCACCGAAATAAAACATGTATGTGCCTGCAGCATCCTAGCACCTGTATTTAAATCCTAACGCGTGCAGATAGCTGGGTATCTCCATGAAAGGGCAGCATTATCAGCATGTGGGATGCCTTAAGCGTCGTACATAATTAAGCCGCTTGGGAAAGGAATTCATATACATTTCCAAATGTGTACGTTATGATACCAGGGGGGGGGGGAAATTCGCATCACAACGTCGTGGTGCGCCTTACATCGCGGTGAAGAATAATTTAGATGTAAACATTATGACGGACTATCATAACGCACTAACTAATATCTTAAACCGTTGTTTGAAAAAGAGACTATTTTAAATGGAAGTCGCTTTATTATAGACTCTGTTTAAGTCTATCATTCTTACATCTTAAACAATAAATCTCAAAATACTACTAATACAGTGTGCTCGTTTCAAGTAATAAAAGACTGATTTATAGTTATTATTTCAAACGGTGAAACATTAACTCAGATAATTTGGACAAAACTGCAGAACACCCATCAGAATTAGCAGAAAGGTAAATGTCCAAAAAGTGCATTAATTCAGTGATAACTGTCCTAGTCCACTACGTGTACATTATGATAACTTTCTGTTTGGAGTTGACCGTCTGGAGGTAGACCCCATTCTCAGATAAATGACTAGTCATGGATAAAGGTGTAACTTCAGGTGGAAGTGAATAATGGATCGGTGCAGATTAAAAAAATAGTTTTCTGTGTTCAGACAGCTCACACAGCCTACGATAATAACAGAACCGATGAGACAGTACGTGTCTCAGCATGAACAGGCACTTAATATATTCAGTCTCTTTGATTCTCTGTACCGTTGCCTTATTCAAAACACACACAGACACACAGAGGGAGAGAGGGAGAGGGATACAGGGAGAGAGGGGGGAGGACGAGCCAAAGAGAGGGAGATAGAGAGAGAGAGAGAGAGAGAGAGAGAGAGAGAAGGGGGAGAGACAGAGAGAGAGAAGGGGGAGGGAGAGAGATAGAGAGAGAGCTCAGTGGTCTCTTACGAAGAGCAAACATACAGCAGTCATAACAAAATGACACGATGCATAAAACCCAAGTTAGCATGTTTCCTCATATCTCTTCATAATTCTTAAAGTCACACACACAAACACACACACACACACATACACAAAAGAAAGACACACTTACCTCATCTGTCTCAAACACGTGGCAACAGATCTTATTTTTTCTCTTAGATACACTCCCATCACTGTCAGGACTCATGACTGGTCCTCGACGGGCCATTATAACTAGAATATCACCAATATCAGCAATATACGATATCGTCCTTAAAGCATGATCCATCATGATCTCCTGAAAAATAGAACGATGTAATGGTGAGTGATTGAGTGAGGTGAGTTGAGTTGAGTTGAGTTATGTATCATCGGCACTCGTCACACGTAGGACATGTAGCTCAATGACGTCTGCCTAGTGAGACAAATCCCACAAACACAGGTGCGAGTAAGATTCGAACCCACAACCTTGTGGTTGGCAGCACTATTACCTAATCACTGCGCCATCGGAATGCTCCTGAATGAGTGATTGGGTTTGTGGGTGGGTGGGTTTGTTGGTGGTTGGGCGGGTTGTGGATGGGTGGATATGGGTTGGGCAATCACTCAATCACTCAGTCAGTCAGTCAGTCACTCGGTGAATACAGATTAGCAACAAATCGGTTCAAACAACCGACAAAAAGAAAGAAAACAACACAATTAGTCCGAGATGTATAAACAACCAACCGCCAAAACAGCATAAATATTAAATTCAGTTACTAAACTGCAAATTTGTCATTTTTACGAATATTTCATTGAAACATATCAATTCACAGCCAGCCACACTTTAAACAGGCCCTGGTATAAAAAGAGAGAAAAATAATTTCAATCGCAAACATCTCACAATCTTCGTGATCGTTTCATAATCACGGGTTATGTCTCAGGGCTTGGAGCAAGCCATATAAAACTCAAACACACACAAAATCAGCTCTCCGAGTTACGCCAGGAGAGCATTAGCGTACGTTTAAGACCATCAATTCTTAGATTACTTCATCCCACATCATTGTATGAAAGTGATTACGGCTTCTTTACTATGCGGCGCATCTTTACACCATAAACACTGACCTGTAAGTCTGTATTAAGCACCATAATTTTCTCTATAGATACAAACAGGTCCACTTCAGTACTGGGCTGGTTCTCTCCTTCGGGGGCCTAGAAACAACATAAAGAAAACATTTCTGTGGTATATAGATTTGAGGCTTTAATTTTGTTTGTTTGTTTGAATTTAAACTTTAGCAGTTTTTATATTATTCAGTCGGATGTTAATCTACCTTGCTAAAAAAAAACATTATAAAATAGACGTTAATAATCCATTTGCATTTTGGTAAAACAACAATTCTGTAAGAAAATATTCAGTAATATATACCGGTACTTAGAATGACCTTATATGCGTGTGTGTATGTGTGTCTGGGTGTGTTTGCGCGTGCGTATGTGTGCGCATGCATGCATGCAAGCAAATGTGTGAACAAACATGCAATATCTGTGCAAACAATTACAATAACGGCTACACACAAATTGTATGAAACTTTTAGGAAGCATTGCCAGAAAACATCTCTATCATACACCAATAACAACACAAAATGTAAAATCCGTTTTAAATTTTTTATGACATGAAAACAATCTTTTGATAAGAGGGGCTGGGAGTGGGGGGGGGTACAGTCTCCAGAACAAAAGGCTTCACACATAAAAACAACTACACACGCACAACACAAGAAATATATCTTTTTTTTAAATAACATTTACAAAAGTAGTATCGGTTGAATAAAAATCAAATTATATAACGTTGACGTAGAAAACTCAGGGAGACGTAAAAATCCAAGCTGTCTGTGCTTTGTTGGTGCATAATTGAGGAAATCCGTTGAAGCGAGTTCAGAAAAATGAACCTTTAGTCTCTCAGTAATGCAATTTCACGGCTGAAAAACAACTTTAAACACACAATTCTCATTTTATCTTCTATTCAATTGAGAAAGCATTTGATGTTGTTCAGGTTTTTTAATTTGTTTTATTATATATTATTGAATTATTTGGGTTTTTATTTTACCAATTCTGTGATATCATTGCGAATAAGTTATGCCGAAGCCAGTAGTGACCAATGCTATCCTGTACTTTAATTATATTCATTCATCCATGTCAGTTCTTTTAACCATATATAGATAGACTGTGTATGATGCTAAACCTGCCATTTAACTACCTAGGGAGGCTCTCCAACAGCTCGGTACTTAGAGCAAAGTGCCGCAAATATCTAGGTTCCAGGTTCGAATCCAACTGATAGCTGTGTCTGTGGGATTTATTTCGTTAGCAAGTCGCCCCACCGGTCATATGTCGCACATGTGTCCAGCTCCTGAGGGCTAAATAAATCAGCTGAACTCTAACTACCTAACTTCATTCTGCCTACTCTAAGTTCAATTGATAAATATTAAGTTTTTCACGTGTTCGTCATAGAACACCTTAGCATTAATTTTCCCGATGACTTTGTTTCTTATCTGGTTCACTTCGCAAGAAATACTTAACATCATATTGTAACTAGGTGAGAGGGGGCAGCAACACTGGATGAAGACAGCCAATCACACCAACGGTCCCGTTACTTTCTCAACTCAAGCGTGCGTATCCAATCATGCATCCTCTTACATACAAACTCCCTTCTCCATTCACCATCATCCGTAAGACATAATTTCAGAATGGGTGCATTGAATCATCTGTGGGCGGGGGGGGGGTAGTTTCTAACAGCAACGGTGGGAATGGAATCAGGAACTTCCGAGAAATATGTCCATATATGGTCACACCTTGGACACATGACCGAGGGGCAACCCAATTTGGGGGAAACCCACAAACAGAGATATGAACCAGATTCAAACCATTGCACAGTCGAAGTACCCCCCTCGTTCACGATGGGCAACTTATAATGGAATAAACATATTTGTTTATTGGTATTTGTATTCATATTGGTTTATTTGTTTACATCTGATGGTCCACTTCTTGTCTTGAACAGAACTTTACAAAACAACCTTCATCCCTCCCACACCATATCTGGCTAGGGACAATCTACAGTGTATCAGATTCCATGGCCTATCTGGTAGTGCGGTTAGCCACATATCTATATCATTTGGGTTCAAACCCCGGCCGGGCTATGTCAGAAGGGTGTTTCATCTTTCACTTCGCCTCATTACCTTTGAAGGTCGCTCCGCCCATTTATTCCCCCTTGTGCACAAAAGTGGCCATAAAACAGCAACGTTTAAATTGTTATCTTTCAGTCAGAACATGTTTTAATTCTGTTTTCAGTGTAAAGCAACATAGGGAAACTCAAGTTGATCAAGCCACCATAAAAAAATATTATTATTATTATTTATTACCCATCAAGCCTACACACATGAAACATCAACATTTGTCAGATTTCTGCAGCCCCCATCAGAATGTCCTTCACATATGACAGAGTGTGTGGAGTGCATCGCGGGTCTTCGGAGAATTCACCTGATTGAGTACTATTCTGAAAGCCGAAATTGCATTTCCATTGTGACGTATTGGCTCTCCGAGAAAAGAAATCCCTAGACGTACTCTCCGTACGTTATTATGTAACTGAATGGCTCCTGGTCTTGGGGGCATTTTATTATATCTAAATCATCCTCATCATCATCATCGTCATCATTGTCACGACATGACTAATAATGGCAACTTAAAATTCACGACCATTGTCTCTAACGGAATAAACAATTCACGACCATTGTCTCTAACGGAATAAAATGAACGATTTCTTTTCCATCATCGTGCCATTGGAAATGGTATTCAGTAGATTCCCAACATGCTGCTTCGCTTCAGCTCAGGTAATTTCGTGAACAAAAAAGGGTATTTGTATTGTCTCAAATAAACTAATTATGTCAGCCAACAAACGAGTCAGATTTGATCTCATACTTAAATGTTTGCTTGAAAGCCATCAATTATTAATGGACACAGACTACTTAATTGAATTAGAAACCTTGAGAAATTATAACCATAACAATTGTTGTTGTTGTTGTTGTTGTTGTTGTTGGTATTGTTGTTAACATCGGTTTTGTTTCTCGTTGTTGCATTGTTTTATTGCCATTCATCTGTAGATGCTAGACTAAATGCGTCAAAAATTTCCGATGCCAATGAACTGTAATGAAAGATGAAACACCCTTCACGCTGACAGACTGTCAGACACACGCGCAGTGCAGTTGACAGACAGCCCTGTACTCCTACTCCTCGAGTTACGGGACCGAATCCTACTATTTTGTCAGTCTGTGAGATTGTTCAGCCTTCAGTTAAAGGCTTCTGTGTAGGAGTAGCCCCTCAGCTGTGACCACCACCCAGGCTAAATCAAGCATCCGCCCAATTGCTCAACCCACTCGATCAGACTTTAGGCTAAGCATCGAACCCATATTTAAGAGACCTATGACCAACCAGACTACCATATCAGCCATGGAGATGCTCTATAACTGATGACAGACCAGACATGGTTTGCAAGAAACCAGTTTAGTGAGAGAACTATTTAATTGACATAAAAACGGCATTATTACCCCCCCCCCCCCGCACACACATAGGTCTCTAGAATGGCAACATGACATCAAAACTGTACTGAACATAATGGAAACAAAACAGCTCGCTACATGATGCGGCAAACAAACACGTGTACCTGAAAGCTGTCTCCAAAATGCAATTTACCCAAGGTCTGTCAGGTACAGGTATATATGGAGGAAATGAAAAGAAGAGGAAATAAGCATCTGTGATGGGATGTAAATATGTATATATAGCCTAGAGGGTGATCATCAGACTGGCCACAACACCACATACATTCTATATATATATATAAATATACATATATATATATATATATATATACACACACACACACACACACTGATGAACTGCAAAACCTGACTAAAGCAGATACTTGTTTGTTCGAGTCACAAAACAAAAATTTGTTTCCGGAATTTTCCAAATCAGGTAATTTCTGTATTTATAACACACAATGTTAGTGAAGTGCCTGACCTTAGATTAAACAAGTTTTACCGTTCTACACATAGACTCTACGAGATGATCAGAGTCAAAGAAAACACATAAATTGACGAAGTTCAATTAAAACCAATGCCACTGTGTGAGGGATCTTTCCACAGTCGCCTGACCATCACTGAATCACAGTTCTGGAACAGTCTTCACTGAATCCATTACATTTAGCTACTTTAAAATCAAACAATTTAATACCAAACTGTTGTAGGTCAGCAAAAGTATTACGTGTTTTCTTTGGCTACTAGGAGACATGTCACACCGAGGGCACTCAATAGTAACACATGTCACTGACTACAGAGATGTCACACCAACGGCACTCAATAGTAACAAGTTACTGACTACAAACATTTATCTATATTACGAAACATAACCGGATGGAGATACATATAACTATCTAAATATTATCCCAGCTAAAAACTTGCTTCGAGTTTGTAACGGGGTTCGAGTTAGATTCATATTTCATTTGTTTCTGCGATAAATTACTTTCAATAAATTTCGACACACTGAAAGAAAAAAAAACCATTCAACATCCGTCATTCATCGTACTGTCATTTCAAATTTCATATTTTCATCTGGCCGTTCTGACGAGTCGAGGAATACGTCATCCAATTATGGACGGCGGAAAAGCCAAACAGATGTCATTATTTTCACCGCAATCAGACAAATATTGTTATTTAATCACAATAATTCAATCCCTAGGGTCGCATCTAACGGGGCTACGTAATGGTAACCAAGGCGACGACAAACTGAATACAGGTTGCCAGAGTAACCAAAATACAAAAGCAGTTCCGGTAAAATGATTCCAATGAGAAAACCTTTAAAACTGGTCGTTTGTTTAACTACCATCCTCGTCTCGGTGTGCTTACATCGAAGAAGACAACGAGAGATGACAGTGATCCTGATAAAAAAAAGATGACATAAACGTCTCTTGTCATAATTGTTGACACAAAGTTGTTTTACAAAATGGCCTCATCATTTCAGGATCAGTGCCAGACAACGATACATTTTCCGGCTTCGTTCAGTTTATAACGAGGACAGAAGCCGCAATTGTTGTTTGATCAAAAACTAAGGATGGACATCTAACATCCGTAGTGGCTGGGATGATTGGATGCCAATGCTATCATAAATAAAATAACGCCAACAAGAAGGAATCGAAGTGGCGGAAAATTGCTGTCATAGTCATTACTGTTGTTGTTGTTGTTGTTGTTGTTACTCCTGCTGCTGCTACTGATGATGATGATGATGATGATGAAAAATACACAGAGACGATTTATACTTTACTTCACTGATAAAACAAACACACTAGGGCACGTTACGGAACAATAACGAATCAAATTACCACGGCATCGTATCAGATGACCAATTGTCATAATACACCCGGTGACATCCAACTGACATTACCGGACTTGGAGACACAGCTGAGTTTTGTTGAAACCGAATGGCCTCTAAACGATGGCAACGGACTGCCATCGGGATCAGCATTACAAATATATGGAGGCATACGGAAATGACGCAGTGTCTCATCGAACGGCCACCCATATTTCGTATTTAGACATTTCAACATGCTACAGCCGCCAATCTGTTTCCAACAGATTGCTTGAAATATATCTTGGAATAATCTGTGATGGTGGTGGTGGTGGTGGTGAAAGAAATCCAAATAATAACTGGGCTGCAATAGGGGCCCACTGTGACTGTGACTGATCGGGCTTTTCTGACCTGTCCTAGAAAGTATTTTTATTGGCCAATCATTACAACCACAGAACCAACTGACTGGTCAACAAATCCCAACATCCGTGTCTCCAATCAATTAAACGCGTAAGACTACACACCACTACGTGAACATCGTCTAACGGCCATGATATGAGATAATCACAACAATAAACAACAAGCACGTGTGGCTGATCATGTGACCAATTAAATTAAATAACATACTGCAATCATGTGACCAAAAACGGTCAAACAGCTATTACGTGACATGAGAGAAAACTTACCGAGGCCTGAAGATGAGAGGGAAGGCGTTGAAAGATAAAAGACAGAACATGACATGTTGATACAGAAATGGACGAGATTATCTTCATAATCATTTCTAACTTAACCAGAGATGTATTTTTTTAGCAGTTTCGGAAGAACACGTGCAGGAAGGTGTCAAATTACTTGACACTTTTGATAAATCTCACAAAAAGATGTCAGTTTGTCATAAATTACATCAATAACGGTATCTTAGCCAAACAGCGTGCAAACTAAAAACAACACTTTTACAAGAATAAAAAACACAGCTCGGGAAAACTTACGAAGCATGAAGTATTGTTCTTAACACGTGATTGGTAGATCAAAACATATACCGTAAATTTGTCCATATTGATGTACAGTAACCATACATACATATACAGTAAGAAAAAGCCAAATATTTGTTCTAAAATATGAAACAAAAGCCAAATTACAGAGAGACTGTAGCAATTATATCTCAGACATAATAATATAACATACATACCAGTAGAGCTCTATATGTCTAATATGTGATACATGATAATCAGCTAATCATGCTGTGCTACTCTTACCAATGATAATTTTCTACTGATATTCAATGTATTCCTGAATAATAATATCAGTACAGCATGGATAAATTATGTTTCTTCCTATTTATTTGTCTGTCTCTGTGTATTGTTACCTTGTTATTAATCAATTAACCACATCAATCAATCAATCATAATATATATATATATATATATATATATATATATATACACTTCTATCCAGCCTATTCTGCTTATCATCTATTGGTTATTTGATGCTTCTCTCTATCTATCTATCTCTCATCGTGTGTATGTGTATGCACGTGTGTGCAAAGGTGCATGAATATGTGTGCATGCACCAGTCTATTCTATATAGATTTCTCTCTATTTGCTGTCATCCATGTGTCTTCTTGTCTATCTGTCAATTATTCTGTCTATCTTTCATCTAGCCAATCTATCTAACTAGCTATCTGAATAAGCCTTTTTGCATGCACACACACACAAACACACGCATGCATTAACTTCAAACGAAAACAGTCATAGACAGGAAAGAAATCAAACACATCAGAGACAACTGTACATCATGGACATCAACAGATAGAAGAGGCATCAGTACAGATATAGGATAGATAAGACGAGATAACATCAGTTAGTGATGATCTATAGATAGCAGTCATCACTAAATCAACAACATCACAACTCGTTATGGCAAGGAAAACGTGCTGGAACAATAAATCTCAACACACACACACATACCAGATGTGTGTGTGGTACAGTGCGTGTGTGTGTGTGTGTGTGTGTGTGTGTGTGTGGTGTGCCTTTGTGTGTAGGCATGTACAGTGTTCCCTTGATATAATGCATCTGACTGGTCCACAATTTGGATTATACTTTTAGAAGACCAGATAATAGGCGAAAATAAGGTCTGTCCAATTCTGAGCGATAATAGCGGAAATCAGTATGCAGATTTATCTCAAACTATTTCACGTGACTTTGTTACTGCAGCTTTTTTTCTGCAGATAAATATCACACATAAAAAAGAGTTTATTTAGCTTAAAAAAATCCGATAAAGAAGGACATATTTCTGAATTTTTTAACGTACGCATAAATAATTATAAAATTTAAACAAAACGTAACCTTCAAGATAGATCCTAAATTATTTTGTGTATACACTATTAGCCCAGCGGATGATAGGCCAGGACATAACCTTGCAAGAGCCTCCAACGTGAGTGTAGATTCACATTTTGCATTTCAACTACATGCCAAAAGTCAGGACATGAAATACAGTCCGATGAGATGCTACGACGACAAACAAAACTACCATACCAGCTGTTTATTCTGATACTCTTATATTACCGGAAATATTGGTATACTCGATTTAATGAAGTATTTATGAAAATCCATGAATACTGATGGAACAATAACACTAGACGTAATAACTGGGTATTATTCAATTCTAATTTTATCCATCTTAACAAAATGGACAGGCTCCAATTTGAACTCATTACTGAAAACATAGAACATTACATTCTAAAACCTATACCGATTTAACGACCTTCCTTACGAGATCATCTGTCTTAACGGACTTCAACATGTGATCCTTCTAATCGCTGGTTAGATACACTAATATCTTCTGAAAAGGCTCATCCATGTTTAAGGACAGCAATGAGCTAGTTTAAAATATGATTGCTTAAAGCGGATTTCATGTGCAGTAGAGTGCCACACACCTAAGAATCTATCATTTGCAATAATTCTGCTTATTTATGCTTATAGTAAATCTCCATAAATTAATCACAATAAACCCGGTAGATTCTCATAAAATGATACAAGGTGAAGTGATACTTCCACCGTCTAAATTGTATTAATTCCATCTACACTGTTTAATAGAAAAATTCAAATTTCACACATTTCTGACTGAGAAATGGAAATCTGTTTTAATCAGATATTTCTTCAAGATATACACCTTAGTAGAGGAAAAAATTATATTGGGAGTTCCATGTATCACAAATGAATATATTGTTTTTAATATGTGTATTACTGTGGCAAAATATCATATATATATATATATATATATATATATATATATACTGCAAAAAGAAACCAAGATATTGTATGTTTTAGTTTTTTTTAGTATACTAAAGAATAAATTAATAATTGAAGAAGCTACAAATGTAAATTTTGTTACTGAAAACAAGTTCTACGACATATGAGGTTAGTTGTTTCAACAATTGTAATATGACCTTATGCTAATGTGAAGATGTATACCTCAATGTTGATAATATACTGTTATATACATTATAACATAATGTATGTGCATTGTAATGCTGTGAATATTGTTTGGTATTGTTTTGTAGCAATCTATGAATGAATATATTACCCCCACAAAAAAGCTCAGATGTGAATTTACTATCAAGCAATTAATATCCACTCAAATTTTCAAATAATTTCCATCCATAATTCACCTAACGGTTGGATTTATAAAAGCATCGCAGCTAACAGTGTCCGGCCATTTACTCAGATATCTCGTGGATAATTCACGCTATAATGGCCAGCGCATTAGCGAGGGAGCACTGTACTTGGCTAACGGGTCAGCAAACGATGTTAGCCAAAATTTCCATGATACAAGATGTGACACAGGACATGCCAGCTACAGACCTCCGGTAAGAAATATAGTCGGTAGAAAACATCACAAGCATACGGATACCATTCAAATGCGAACCCCGTCCTCTGATTGGCCCGTGCCACTTCTGGAAGGAAACTAAACCATGGCCATAATAATGGCATTGCTGTGGGGGGTGTCTGTCATCAAGACCTATGACCTCACCTTAATTCTACCAACCGCTTCTTGTGCCTGCATCATCCGCAGCGCCTTCGAGGGTTGGCCATCGGACAGCAGCTGAGTCGACCCGAGGTAACGTGCTCTGAACAGCACACCCTCGATGAGAACTGTTTCATTGTCAGGATCGCGTAGAGTCACTGTATGGGAAGAAAACGAGAGATCTCGGTTAACTACCGCGTGGAAAATGGATGTACGCTTAGAGAACCTTCAATGCCAATTTTATTATCATAATCATGATTGAAAAGTGATGGAAAGTCTGTTGTATTTATATATCTGCCATGATCCCACTTCCACTGTCCATTAGTGGTGTGGTCTTAACATGAATGTTTTATGGCCTCTCCATAAATCTGGGTTACAACCTATTATAGCCATTAATGATGGTCTAATGACGCGAAATGGATTTCCATATCTCCAGACTTAGACCAAATGTTATTGTCATTTTACAAATAAAATACAAATCTAAGGTCTATCAATGATATGGTCTATACACAGAACAAAGACATAATGATGTTATGGTGCTGTGTGTTTAGGGGGGTATATATATATATATGTGTGTGTGTATGTGTGTGTGTGTGTGTGTGTGTGTGTGTGTGGGTGGGTGGGTGGGTGGGTGTGTGTGCGAGCGCGCGTGTGTGTATACGCACATGAGTAACTGAAATAAAGCACTGGTAGTATAACTTACAGAGTAAAATATCATCAAAATACCATAAACTTAGAAAAGAAAACTGATATATAAACAATTGGTTATCCAATATGACATAATAAAACATGACATAAACCATGACAGTAATCAACATAAACCAACAACCATAAAACATAAAGGAGGAGATACTTAACTAGGTCAGTTTATAGTGCCTCAAGGGTACTATACATTATTGTTAAATACAGGCTGGGAGACTGACAAAATGACTGACTGATGGACTGGCCAACTGATTTGTTGACTGACTGACTACATATCACTGACAGAATGACTGACTGACGGACTGCTTGCAAATGAGCTGACTCACTGACTGACTGACCTAACTTCACTAACTAAATAAACAGCCCATTACTCATCATCATCACGCTGACTTATTGACTCATGGAGTCACCTGCCTGACTCACTCACTAAATAACAACGGGACTAAACTACCCCCACAAAACCCATCACCCCACCCTCCAGACACCCCCCCCCACACACCCATCCCTGACCAACGACCAACAAAATCCATACACGTTCGGCTGACAAAATGATACAGCGTGATATATAAACATCGTAGAAAGTTCTCATCCCGTCGGGGATTCCCACTGATCTACCTCACTGATGGACCTATCATCTAGTCTATAACTGATTACACACAATGCTCTCGGCACATTCGTCTTCAGCTCACTCGGTGTCAACAAACCGACGGTCAACCCATCGACCAAAACAGACAGTACCATATATCATTTAACGCCCAGGTTAAACTGAAACAACACTTACTGAAGGAAACATATACTTATAAATATTCATATACTCCGGTGGGTGGGGGCGGGGTATTATACTTTTAGGGATAAAACAAACGACATTCCTTGTGTAAATGTGAACTAAATATCACATATATATAGTAGTACTGATGTTAATTAACTATGCACCCACAACCCTACGTACATAAAAAAAAACTAAATATTCAACCTATTTCTATCACTTATCCATTAATCACCTTGATACCGGATATACGGAATATAGAGGCACTGCCTAATTATTTATTCCGGTCTTGACTGGTACATAGACACTTTATTTACATATTAATATAGCGCTCATGGCAAATTGTATCGCTCTGGACGCCAAAAGTTATCCAGCCTCGAGTCAAAACTATTTATTTGCTGGTTTTCAATGACTTCAACCTGGGAGCGAGTTCCAATCGTTCATAACTCTCTGACTGAAAACTGACTGCCGACTTCCCAATCGGGCGTGTTTTTTTTACTATCTCCTGGTTGTGACCTCGAGTAACTGATGCAGCACTTAGGTCGAAGAATATAACACTATCTATTCGATCGATTCCATTTAATATTTAATACAGTCTGAGGCGCAAATCCTCGATAATAAACAGAGTAACAATTTTTAACGATTTAGGTCAAGGTCATATACCACTTATACTCGGGACAAATTATCAGTGAATTAATTTATCCTTTGATCGAAATGTCTCCTCGGGCTGAAATATCTCGCACAAAAGTAAAATAAATTAGCCATTATTACATCCATTACGTTTATACACACTCTGAGCAATTATTTCTAGGTTCACAACATTTCTGAAGTCGACTCTCTGAGTAGCCTGAATCCAGTATGTGTAAGACCCTATTTAATGTGCCTGTAGATAATCCATTTAAAAAAAACATCATTCAATCGAGTGTTCATTCTCTCTTATAAATCAACCCAGGAAGCATATTTTAGACCGGGTCACAATTCATGGATTCGCATGAAGAACCTCAATCTAGCCTCTGGTGGTCCAATTGTTACAGTGACCCGCTGATAAAGGTCACTGTATCAGTGCCACTTACATCATCATATAAATGATATCGACTTGATGAGAAATTGCACATGTTGATGAAAGTCCTGTGTGTGGTAGCAATTAATGACTTTATCAGGAAACATGATTGTTGGGTGACCAGATGACACTACTAAACACCCAAGTTATACCATTGAGTAATGGTGAACATCAAAAGTGTTACCTTTGAGTTGAATGTTAGACCAAATCATAAAAGACAATAGCTCATCTTCTGCGCATTTATTTCAATCAATTAGTTGACTAGAACATACTTTACAGGCGCTCGTCAGTCAGTAATAAATTTCTCAAAGTACTGATTTTCAGCCTCATCAGATACATTTTTCATCTCCAAATAAAATTTTATGATTCTATGTTGTGTAAATGACAATGCCGCAATTAATAAAAATTTAATCTGGTTTAATAATAGTCCATACAAAACACCTGAAATATCAATCAATGAGTGCTCCATGTTGTTATCAACATGGCAAGATTGAGGCTTTTTAATAAGGTCAAGGACCTGTCTGTTTCTGGTACTATATATATATATATATATATATATATATATATAATCTTGCCATTTCTTTGTATCTAATTTTTGCATTAGAACTATTACCTTTTTACCTACAGGTTTAGCCTACAGTATCATACTGATCTAGTCAATGGTTGCACACTTTTACGCTAATCAGTTTGATTAATAACACATTTAAGACATTTAAAAATATATTCAAAATATCATTGCCAAAAATAAAGCCTCTTTATGATACTGGAACACTTTATTTCACTGTTTTGAGGTGGGTTTTTTCCTCAAAATATTCACTGACTTTGAGAGAAAAGGGTATTGTAATTTAAGTTAGAATTTAGAAGTATGTTATCATTAAATTTCAGTATCTACGACCTTGAGAAACTCAAAACCAATTACTATCACAGATGAAATTTAAGCTGTTTACATTAGCTCATGATCAAAACCTTCCGGCTACTTAACCTTGTCTTGGCCCTGAATGTTTTCAACCGATCTTCAGCTTACTAAAATTTTATTTTATAATTTTTAGACCTTCAATTGTAGAAAGTGAAATTTAAAGAGCTAGTCATCAATAGACTAGTTACATCACAGTACAACTGGATGGCAATTATTTTTCAAGCTACCAATTCAAATAATTGCACATACAACAAATCTCTGCATCTACCCCAAGGCCACCATCATTCTCCCCCTCCCAGACGGAAAATACCACTGACAATAACTAATAAGGCGTCTACCTGAGCAGGTATCATAGGTCAAGAAGTCATCCGTTGGCCATTCTAACCATTAAATGCTTTCATAATATTCTAAACATCGGGTAATCCCTTAAAGCCTCCATGAGGAAACTGTCAGATGGCTACAAAATGGGGAAAACTATCAGGGAAATAAATGGGACAAAAATAAATGGAAATCAGAAAAGAAATAAGCCAAAACAATCGGGATGCGCATGTCAATTTATTAAGCCATCTTAGGATATATGCCACCTAGTGACATTTACCTTAACTAGTGGGAAACCAGAAACCAAAAATAACAACATATTGTGGACACAGGACTTACCCATTGTGAGTTCAGGGTTCAAAGTTCAAGGCCGGATGAGAGGAAGTTAAGTTTGGGGAAAGAAAGATCAAGTGGTGCTCAAATGTTAGCATGTGTTTACAGATTATGAATACTGACAATAGAATAAATGACAGAAAGAGACCATTATTAATGAAAGCGAGGCAACCGACTTCTCGTTAGGCAGAATGGTAAACGCAGACATGACAATTAAACACACAACGAACATACATCGTAGGTCACATTTTGTATAACAACGGGCACACGACGTCCGTAATGCATACTCCGAACTGTCTAATTATTCCGTTAACACTCGTCTAATGGTCTTACTGTTAACAAACGATGAGGCATTATAATGAAGAAACACGATATTTATCGTCGCTGAAACCAAAAGATATCAACAAAACCATGAATCATCAGGCAAACCGTTATCAAGATACACATTCCCAAATCTAGATTAGGCATGTTTCAATCTGACTTTGAGCACACACATCTCTCCAGGAAAGGAAAGATCAAAATTACACATTCATAAGGTGAGTTTCTCCACGGGATTTACTAATCCTCGGCGATGAGAAAAAAAACGAAACTTTGCGTTCAAATTTCGTACGGAAATCGGCCGAAAATCGAGAGGGTTCACCGACGCATTGCTACGAGACGAAATCAAGCAACAGAGAAAAGACACCGAGAGCCGCTTTAAAACAAGCCAATGTCTCAAACGAGATGCTAATCCTAACATCAAATATTCTACCAAATTGACGACATCGAAGGCCGGCAAACGTTCGCCGATATTAACTATCGGAACTAAAACAAATCGGTAATTGTGCGACTAACATCCGTGCTAATTTCCCTACAGAAGATAGATGTGCCATCAACATTTCATTTATGGCAAATAAACTGATCAGTACAGAACAACGACGAAGCTGATGCCGAGCGCCAAAGACCGAGCAGATAACACAACGAAATCAGCATAATTAATACAAACGATAAAACTCTCGTTCAGGTGATGAACAACTCGGGGTTGGAGAATTAATTGCTAGAGGCAGAAAAAATTCATGAATGAAAGAAACGCGTGGACAGACAGACAGACAGACAGACTGAGTTGTTACAGAAACAATGACAGACGAAGAGAGACAAACATGCATATAGACATGCAAATTAAGACTGGTTAAGACAAACGTAGATATTAATAAGTACATGATGCAGGAATCCATCGAGACTCTCAATATCATCCCTCCTATAAATAGCGAATAAATTCCACAAAGGCTAAAGATTACCAACAGCAGTTTCAGTTTCATGAGTATGCTGGATTAAGCTCCCAAAATATTATTTTTCTACATACCCTCACTACACACCCTCACTCTGAGGTAATATTTATTGGATAACTGTTTAATTAATTTCTTTAATTTTTCTGGACCAGATTTGATTCAAATGTTCACGAATATTATGACATTCATTAGGTGAGTTACGCTTTATTTTTAATTCCAATTTGTGCTCGATATATATTTAAAATATAAAATAAACAAATAGGCAAATACGCAGCTAAAACAACCATAAATTAGGCCTAAAAAACACAATGGATCGCACTGAATCCCATAAAGCAATCCTGATGAAATCGGTACATCATAATCTAACAAATGTGATTCAGAATTGGGGCTATCATATTTTTAAGATGCTAACAACAACTTTAGCTATGACTACTGCATAAATAATTTGTTTGCTGAAATTTGTATAAATATTATCTTTGAGTAATAAAAAGCTAGCCGAATTTAATTACTTTAATATCCTTTACTACTGCATTTGTGTATTATATCAAATACTATTTCCGTGTAACACCCTACATTCTCCTTCAATAGTTTTCAAGTGTTCATATTTTGATTTTATTTTCATTGTTCCCCATGTTGGTGATTAGGTTAGCTTATAAGTGTGCTCTTTTGGCAATGGGGCAAAATTATTATTTTAATGCATCATATTTTAATTATGATGAATACTTTCAATTCACCAGAAATTAAATTAAATCCGGCACAAGGACGGACGCAAAAACACACGTTTCACTCTACCTTAGCTTGTTACTTTAACATGCGACATAAATGCACACACGCGCACACGCAAACATGCACACATGAGGCAGGCAAAAAATTAAACATATTAAAATAACTTGAAAAACGTGACAGTAAATTGACACAGACATGGACAAACAGAACAACAAACAGTTTGCTGGTTTATAACAGAACACACACACACTATTGAACTAACATCTGATAAAATTATACACAACTACACATCTACAAGCTAATGCCCTCCATTTCTTTTTAGTTTTTCAGCTAAAACCTCTTCATCCATTCAATTTATGTCTCGTTACCAACTCACCTTATTTTGCGTGTTTCTAATTTGCCCTATCTCAACGGCTGATGAGGCTGCATTTATGTTGCCACGACAACCGTGTAGATAGGTGATTAACACACAAAGTAAGATAGAAAGAAAAGAAATAGCTTACATGATTCCTTCTCACCTTCCCGTACTCGGGTTCTGCGTTTCTCAACCTAAAAATATACCATTGTTTTCGTATGAGATTTGGTGTTGATGCATATTAATATACAACATTAGCTGTTAATGCACACACGTCTAGCCTCAGTACTCGTCACACCTGGTACCTATAGCGAAAGGATATCTGTCAAGTGAAATAAATCCCAGAATTATAGACTTGAGCCAGATTCGAACCCACAATCTGAGCACTAAGGTTGTAATACAATCATGCATTTGCTTAATGGTAGTTTATTTTTAACAATTCCTTAATTATACTTTACGGTAACTGAGAACAATTTACTAAATATAATAATAAATCACCAATTTAATATTATAATCATAATAATGTCATTGTTCATGTTATTATTAATATTATTTTTAATACCATCATTATTAGTATATCAGAAATGGATCGAATTTTCATAGCCTCATATATCCACACCTGGGTCCCCCTAATTTATATTTTCTCACACCCACTCATCCTTCCACCCCACATTACAATGTTCCATGATTTACAACAAACTCCACGTCATTATAGTTACCCCCCTCCCCCAAAAAAAAAAATACACACACACACAGAAAGAAGAAGGGAGGGGGGAGAGATATTGATATTACTGTATTACTAACCTGAGCACTCCTGTTTACAGGTGGCCGAGATAACTCTGGTATATCAACCTTCTCAGATCTTGTATATTGTTTGTCCAAAAGTTCATCCGTCTCCTCATCTGTGTCATAATCTATAAAACATTTATATATAAAATATATGACATAATAATTGTGTTTTCATAGAAATATTCACTTATATGGTGTGTGAGTGAGTGGGTGAGTGAGTGAACGAGTGAGCAACCCAACTAGGATATGGGTGATCACAGTGTGGATTATGTGTGTGTGCATGTTTATGTGGATGTGCACACATGCACACCTGTGCATGTGTGAGCCTCTGCTCGGGTGTGAAAAGTGTCCATATGCACGTAAATGGATACATATGCAAGAAAGTGTGATTTCTGGGTGAACTGAGGCTGTACAGATATGTAAATGGATAACAACATATATCTTTAGATTCTCAATTAAGATTGGCTGGAAATAAATAAAACATCAAAATTCCAGAACACATAACTTGCCTACATACTTACATATGCACTCCAATTAGAAATGTTTCTATAATTGCCATAATACAAGCTTAATATGACAAGAAGTGGCAAGATTAAAAATATTTATGACATTAAAAAATTACAATATTTACACCTTGATTATAAACAAAGATTTCGGTTTTCTGAAAAAAATCGACTTTTCATTGCATAAATCAATATTTAGCAGTTTAAGTAAATATCGACAGGCGACATAATATATGTGACATCATCGATATCACGATACTTCTCAACACCCTTACCAGCCAATCCTGAAATGGTATTAGTGCATTCTTCATGAACAAAAACTATGACACCAGTAAGCATCGAGGAACGTGCACCACAACACATGAACATACCAAACCATGCAAACCTGTACCACTGCAAAATTCAGAGATACAACAATCCTATTATTGTCACCAGGACAGTAACCCATGCATGCATACGCCCAATTCCTAGCAGCAAATATTTCACCTATTGCTTTTGAATTAAATTGGGCAGATGAGACATCGCTTGTGAGCAGAGATAGAGAGAAAGAGAGACACCAACGTTATCCAATTGTTGAGTTCTAACACCATTGCTAGAATGACCACTAACTCGATACCTGCGGTGCTAAAATTCGCTTCTAATGCGAGTGCGAGTGCACGGAGACACTAGGTGGATGTGTGTCGGTGAGTTGGAAGCATTTGGAGGCAGCATTACGACAGAGGTAGACAGACGGAGAGAGAGAGGGAGCGAGAGAGATGACCATACCACAGAGTATTAGGAATATATATATATATATATATATATATATATATATATATACAGCTAGAATACGTCGGTCAGACCTACACCAACATCGGAACATCTGATATACCTCCGTGTTCTCGGTCGCGAATGTATGCCGTTGGGTTACCATCTTCGTCATAATAATCATCTCCGCTGTCGTCGTGATACTCGTAGCTTGGATAGCGGCGGTGCCTTCGATGGCCTTCATCGTCATCGTCATCGTCGTCGTCGTCGTCATCCTCGTGACCATCCTCCGGTGGCGACGACGTTTCGCCGGACGCCATCCGCTCGGAATCGGCATAGCGAGGACTTTCCGGATCGTAGGAGGTGCCCTCTTCAGCTACATCCGAGCCGAGATTCCGTCCACAGGACGCCGACAGCGATGACGTCGGTTGGCCACAGGTGGAGCCACCGGTCTGCTGGGTGGCTACGCTTCCCGTAGAATGACTCTCGGAGGTCTCTTGTTGTTGACCGGTGGCGCTCTGACTAGGTGGCGACACTGAATACTGCGAGGTGGATACGGGCTGATAGCGAGAGTTTGGTACGGTGGCGCTGAAGTTGGGAACGGGTTTCTGAACACTGTCTGAATTTAGCGAACTCATTTTTAGTGAACCCTGGCTCAGAGCTGGATTAATCGGCCGCATGCCACCTTGACTTAACGAGGTCTCGCTGCGCGAGTGTCGGCGGTGGCCCTGCCCGAGACCATAATTGGCCAATCGGCCGCCATTACTATGGTTACAGATATCCATCGTACCACGCCCATCCCTGACTGGCTCCTCGGGTGGTAAGGCCCGATACTGTCTTCCCTTGACTTGGCGACTGCGCTCATAAAATGCCCGATCATGTTCATCAATTTCATCATCAGAATCAAAACCTATAAGTAAAACACAAATGACATGCAGACATAAAGCAAACGCAATACGAATAGGCAAATCCTCATGCACTCATCGAACTTTGTTAACCGGCAAGCTCTAATCTAACCATAACTAATTTGGAGAATGGAAAATGCTCGACTTCGTAAATAATATCAGTAACAAGGCTAACAGTTAATAGTTACTTAGTAAAGGGGTCTTAGATGTGTGTGTGTGTGTGTGTGTGTATGTGTGTTTGTGTTTGTCTGTGTGTGTGTGTATGTGTGTGTGTGTGTGTGTGTTTGTTTGTTTGTGTGTATGTGTGTGTGTGTGTGCCTGCTTGTGTGCGTGTATGCGTGATTGTGTGTGTATATTAATGTGTGTGTGTGTGTTTTAATGTGTGTGTATATGTCTGTATATAAGTGTGTGTGTGTGTGTGTGTGTGTGTGTGTGTGTGTGTGTGTTATATATATATATATATATATATATATATATATATATATATATATATATACACACACATATCAACCATTTCACATACAGTAATTTCAACAAACTTCTCAGTAAAGTCCTCATAATTACCATATAGATGCTATGCTTGTTACTGTATGTATACATGGTTGATACGTCGTGAAACATGCTAGAATATGTCATGCAAATGAACACATATCAAACGACCAGGTAAAGAAAACATTAAAGTAACTTATCAATGTAGCATAACATCAACTTATCATAAGTTTACCTTATTTAATCAATAAAAAACATATATTAATAATACATCAACCAAAGTTGCATAATTTAAATGCTAATTAACATAACCACTCAGATAAAGCATCATCAAAATCTTCAAAGGACATATATCAGGTTGAAATGAATATAAGACACTGGATTAATGATATACTGAAGATATTAAAAATAGTCAACAATTGAAAGGATTAATCTGAATATAATAACAGGAGAAAAATAATTAATACAAAAACAACAACAAGGCCTACTGATTGAAGTCATAGGACAGATAATGGAAGATGGGTATTGTAATTATCTAATTGTAGTTACATCAGGTAAAAGTAATTCATTAAGCTAAAGTGAATGGGGAAAAACAGACAAAAAATATCTCCATTAATCTGGTAAAATATCTCTGGGCTAAATCATTTAATGATTATGTTTTCTTGTTTGTATTTCTGTATCTGTCCGTGTCTGTCTGTCTGACTGTCTGACTGTCTGACTGACTATGTGATGAGTTGAGCTGTTCATCTTCAGCTGTGGTTGCATTCAAGGAACAACCGCCTAAGGAACTATCCCATAAAGACCGCTATGAGTCGGATTCAAGCCGACAAACTGCAGATCACCAGTGCAGTACGGTAACCACTGCACCACTGAAGCATCCCGTCTGTCTGTACAGCTCTGTTTCAAACTGGCGCCGCAGGACTTAAACAAGGACACCATAAGCACAGTTTAAATGTAGATATAACACACTTGTTGATGAAACAATTGAAGCGTAACTGTCATGGAAGACTCCAATTCAACTGGAGTCTTGCAATGCGAAAGTATTAAATATGTGAAGCAACATAATAATTGCACTAACTGATTAGGATGTGGTATAATTATGAAGCAGTCTCTGATTGGATACTGGATATATACTAGAGACAGGCCCTAACTATCTATTAATCCATATTATCTCTCTATCTATCTATCTATCTATCTATCTATCTATCTATCTACTTATTTATCTCTCTGTATCTATTTATCTATCTATCTATCTATCTATCTATCTATCTCATTCCTATATCTCAACATCCAATCTCCTGCACACTACACCGAGAGATCCACTTTTAAAGGATCACAACATTAATTCCACTCAAGCGACGCCAATGACCAAGAGACACGATGACGACGAGAAGGATCACCTCCAGTAATCTGACACGGTCAATAAACAATTCCACGACACATGCCTTCGTGCCGGCGACGTACCGAACACGAACACCGTCCAAAGAACATCGCACAGGCGTCACCAATTAGGCTAACCCCGGCCCATCGAGGATCCGATGGCCAAGACCCGTCCAGGGACGACGGTCTCGCCAACACGGGCCACTTCTGGCGGCATCGAATGACAAAGCAATACATCTAAAAGGGGGGGGGGAAACGGTAGGGAGGCCAATAAACAAATGACGCACAAAGATGGAGCGGGGACAACGGCGACGAAGACGCGTCTCCGGACGTACCACGTTACGTCCGATGGACAATGGCCGAGCGTCGTGAGAGATGGCGGAAATCGTCGCGCGGCCGCCGCGGCTCCGTATAGCGGCAATAAGCGGAGAATAATAGCCGCCATCGACACGTCGGTCCGACGTCTTCCCATATGGCCAAACGGTTTGAGAATTAATCAGCTCGGCCACGTGTTGTTACGGGCGTACGGGAACGCCAGAACACGTGGCCGGAGCCTGGAAATCAATACAGATTTATGGGGCCGGCTTCGAGGAGAGAGAGAGAGAGAGAGAGAGAGAGATATATCACAGGTCTCGCGGTTACGCCGCTCCGAGAGCCTGATGAATAATAGAGAATGTGAAAAGGTGAAATCGGCCTAACAACGTTTGTTCATCCCGAACAGGCCCAGATCGTGTCTATCCGTTTGGTCTGAATATATAATTAAGACCGGAAGAAAGACCACCACCCGACTGGCATCTCCGTGAGAATATCGGCCGAAAAAAAAGGATGCGAACTGCTGCCGAGTAAGAAGGCAGCGAACGGTAATGTCGAACACGACGATCGCGCGGTGAAACAGGCAAAAGGATAGCCGATAACCCGAAACGTTGTATGTAAAGAGTCCTTGAAAATAATCTCGTTCACTGAGTGACGAATGGTTGAAGAAATTGGTTGAGTGAGTCGGACTGCGGCACATCAAGTATCTATCGACATCGACGGGTAATAGTAATCTCGCTGGTGAGTTGTGGTCACTGTTAGTCTGTACTGTAGCCAAAAAGAGGCGGGCACAGTACAGCCAAGTAACGCTATTTATGACCTAAATAAAATGTGATACCCTACTAAAATATTATACACTAACAAAAATGTGATAAACTAACAAAAATATGATACCCTAACTAAAATATGATACAGTAGCTAAAACGTGATACCCTTACAAAATTATGATACACTAACAAAAATGTGATACCTAAATAAAATGTGATACACTAACAAAGATATGTTACCCTAACAAAGATATGATACCATAACTAAAATGTGATACACAAACAAAACTGTGATACCCTAACTAAGATGTGATACTCCAACTAAAATGCGATACCCTAACTAAAACAAAAAGCCCCTAATCTGTATTGTGAGAGTATAAAGAAAGAAACAGATGCATACAGGTAAATCATTCTCAAACCAAGCATTCTGTCACGATCTGTCACGATAACTCAAGCCCAAACTCTACGATCAACACATGTCTGACTGGATAGAAGGAAATCTAATACATCATCAATCACCGGCGAATCGCTGATTGAACAACGCACCATCACGGACGACTGAAAAGACGGATCACAGTCCGAACACCCTGCTGCTTAATGTCCTGTTGGGTGCAATGAGGATAAGGTGCAAAACCCCGTGGTTCCAATCCAAAATTAGAGCTGTATTTAGACAATCGAAACCTACAAAACAACATATGCGTGATTCTACTGACAGCCACGGTTAGTCGAATTATGCCAGTGAAATAAGTACATCTGAATGAGGTAAATCAGATTATCTAAGGTACAGAGAATGATATTTGTGCGATGAACTACACAAACAACGCAGATATTTCACAGTTCTCTTGCATAGCTGCCCTCGATGTAGCCATCCATAGCAAGATCGTGGACGGCATGTAAATATGCACCCCCCCCCCCTCAAGATTTAACATCCTCAAACAAACTGAAAAATAAACGAAAGCTGAATAAATAACGCATCCGCCGCACAGAATTCCAGCACCTGAGATTCCGCCTATAACATACACAACCCCCCCCCGCCCGCCACCGAACCCCCGATATCGGTGCCCTAACAAACAACAAGCTAATACACTATCGTTGTTACAATGTTTGGTCACTGGACGTGACACATCACGAAGACGGATCACGATTCTATGGCATCGTTCCAAATGGATGTGTTCAATCATCGTGTTTCTATGACGGCCCGGAGTATTCATCATCCGAGACGATGCCGATGAACCGCCCAGATATCTCGGCTCACTGTCTACCGAAACACCTGAGACCCACGATCTCGTCCCGTACATACATCAGCCACAAAAGGGTATTGTTGTCAGTTATCGGGGAAGTCTTGTCAGAGAATAAATCTGATGGCGTATCACTATCGCCTGCCCCCCCCTTTCCCATCTCTCCCTCCCGCTCCTCAAAAAAAGCTCTCTAACTTCTAAATATGTCATGTGAATGACACCACAATCACAAACGAAGTCATTACACATCAAGGAAACAAGCGCACTGCCATTTTCCTGGACATTCTTTCCGTAAAAATATTCCGAATGTCATGTTGACCTTGAAAATAGAAAGTACATAAAATGCGAGACAGATAATCAGGTAATAATAATAATAATGATAACGTATATTAATTAAGCGCCCTTAGTAACGGAAGCCATTCGAAGACGTTGTACGGTGATACCCCAAATAAAAAGTACGTAGAAAAACCCAATAAAACTTTCCAATAAACAACGCATTTCTAATATTTACAGCAACCTATTCCATAACTGATAGATTCATATCGTACAGTTGATACGAGGTAATATCAACCTTATAATATCCTTATAATCAGCCCGTATAAGGTATACAAAAGGCACTATATGTAACAGAGGGACGGTAATTTGTTCAATAATAAAAGCATGTAGAAATGTCGAAATATTGCGGCAATCTTCAACTTCCATTTTTATTATCTCTGACGACGGCTGCGATTAATATTACGGTTTCTTCAGAAACAAACAGCAAAAATGGCCCTTTTACAGTGGCAGAGAGAGAGAGAGAGAGAGGCTGTAAATTGCCGTGTGTGTGTGTGTGTGTGTGTGTGTGTGTGTGTGTGTGTGT
This sequence comes from Paralvinella palmiformis, assembly GCA_025642065.1. Taxonomy (NCBI): domain Eukaryota; kingdom Metazoa; phylum Annelida; class Polychaeta; order Terebellida; family Alvinellidae; genus Paralvinella; species Paralvinella palmiformis. The sequence continues at coordinate 131,012 of JAODUP010000295.1, forward strand.
GTGTGTGTGTGTGTGTGTGTGTGTGTGTGTGTGTGTGTGTGTTTTAGCTGTGTATAATAAGGCACAGGCACAGAGAATCTCGAACCGTGAATTCAAACTCTGGACGTTTCTTCAGGGGATATAGAGTAAAATATTGTCTGACTGGCCACCTCCATAAACAAGTCATCCGCTAAATCCGGTCACAGGTTATCAGGTCACAGGTCGGCTGTCGAATAGTTGTACCATAGTTCGCACACATCTAGATTATATGGGCCAAATCATGAAATGCCATGAACCAAGACTGTGTATTGCAATCATAATTTGCAGTCATTCCCAACACTATGCACTGCAATCATTATTTACCAGTCATTCCCAACGCTGTGTACTGCAATCATAACTCGCCAGTCATTCCCAAGACCCGCATAAAACGACGCGGATAATGATTCTTGCGTGTCAAAGTAACAACAAAATGGTTTTAAAAAAAACACTTATTCTAGTCAGAAATGCCAGTTCTATCGATTATCTAAGCTGTGTCTTTAATTTTATTTGTTTTCTTCCACTCTAACATAAATTGGGATGGTACGATGGGCGGCGTGCTCAAGTATAACCCGTACCTGTCTTTGTGGGATGTTTCCCGGGGGATTCGATACCGAGACTAAACAAACCACTCACTGACTCACTCATTCACTGACTGACTGACTGACTGACTCATTCACATAAAGTGTGCCTAGGTTCGCTTTTCCTTTTAATTGATACTTTTATCTATATTACAGGTTATGTAATCGTGCTCTTAATTATACATCGCACCATAACCGCTTCAGCCAGAAGATAAACTTACAACAACACGGACACTAACCAATAGCTAAAGTTACAGATCAACCCCCAACGGTAATGACGCGAAGTGAAAGATGAAACACCATTCTGATATAGCACGGTCGAGATTTGAACCCAGATGTTACAGATATGTGACGAACCGCGCTACCAGTTAGGCCATTGAGGCGCCCTACTATGACTACAGAACATGAGCGACTACATTTTCACAATATGATGAGATTATGACATCAAATTGGGTCTGGATCAGAAGCTAGATATGCAAACCGCTTCAAAACATATTTCTTTATCAACTAATCACCAATCGGCCACTCTAGGGCGTCCCGTGGTCTAATTGGTAGCGCGTTGGACCACATATCACTACAACCCGAGTTCGAATCTGAGCGTGCGCATATCTGAAGGATGTTTCATCTTTGACTTCGCTTCATTACCTTTGGAGGTCGCTCGGCCCATTTAGCCTACCATGTGCACAAAAGTGGCCATAAAACGCCAATCATCATCATCAATCATCATCACCATCGATTGGCCACTCTCAATAACTACATCACCTCAATGTGTGCGGCACAATCATCTGATGACTGCGCCATTTTTGCCTTTCAAGTAAAAGCTTCAAAAATTGGTTTTCCTGTAAATTTACTTAAACCTCAAAAACCGACATGCGTTTAATTATAGCCAGAAAAAAACGGCTACTGAAATAAACTAATGAATAAAGGTTTTTCAAAACGCACACAACAGCAGAGTACGAGTATAGAATGTAGACTTCTATTGCTGTATACTGTGAACTACATTAGCTTATTAGCTTAAAACTATTTACAAATTGAATGGCAACATCCGGAGTAGACCACATACAGCAACAGCCAAAAGTGCTATTTTGGGGATGAAAACAATATCAACATCAAGTTTAGTCGAACACACACACACACGTACCCACACACACACGCACGCATGCACTCACGCATGCACGCACGCTAACATGCACACTGGTGAGACTTAACGTCATAAAATCATAGCTCTTGATTCGTACCCATGATGAATTATCCACAGTTTGTATTCGCAATCCGTGACTCTCTGTGCCAGTCCCTTATCCCGCACTGCTAAAACACACACCCACGCACACATAGTGGATAGAGGGATATAGAAGGCAGAGAGGGAAGGAGATGAGAGAGACAGGCGGAAGGCTATCCTAACAGCCCTAACAGAGTTCCACTTTCCCAACCCGGGTACCATACTCGGAGAGCAATCGTGGAGACATTAAGCAATTACTTCTCCGCATCAACCCAAAACACGGAGCGGCAATGATGCTGCTAGCAGGATGACCTGACTCAATAACCTCTCAACAACTTTATAAAGCTGACATCCAATCTATTAACACACACACACACACACACACACACACACACACACGGCTAGAGTCCCGTAGACCATATAATGGTTAGCTCATATAGAGCTAGGATCACTCCCTACGGGATCAAGGTTATGACCGGTTGTAATAAGCAACGACCTTCGCTTTATATTATGATCTAATCTCTCTCCCTCTCTCTCTTTCCCCAACTCTCTCTCTCTCTCTCTCTCTCTCGTCTGGGATCGACTCCGTCCTATACTGTATCGTATCATCAGTGGACACAGTTTAACAGTTAATGGTCCATATGCCTCCGGCTATCATCATATTCGCTTGTAAATAATTTAAATCTCCCTCGATATCCCCCCCCCATCTCTCTCTCACACACACACACACACACACACATACACACAAACACACACGCGCGCATAAACAAAATAATGAAACATAAGAACATCCATTTCCATGAGATACTTGCCCTTGAAGGCACTGACAGGTACAAAATAATCCATTAGTCATAAACCACACAACAAGCAATTCCTGAAATCGACTGAAACCTCTGACTCCTCGTTGACATCACTTTATCAACAACAAACCCGGGGACCATAAGACTCTGGGGTCACATGTTTCTTATGGCACCTAAATCTTGTCTCCAGTTATGAATATGGTAATGATACACTTAACATGGCTGCTTCCTCATTTATGGAGCTCTTCGCCTACGTCATTAAGGGAACCCCAAACAATTGAACACTTTAGCCTTTATGCCTGATATAGACATGAAATAGAACCTATTTGTTTACCCTGAGCATCACAATATCATGCTCAATGGAAGCATTTCTTAGGGAATTGGGTTTATCAAGCCGGAGAATTTTCATTTATGATGAAACACCCCACAGACATAGGTAACGCCAGGATTCAATCGAGAATTCTCTACTGCAGCACACTATTTACTGCATTATAAGTGTCCCAAATCGTTACCTTATCAGATGTTCAGTAAAATACGAAACTAATTACTTAAAGGTTACAGCACTGATATAAGTCATAGCTTTTTTTAAATTTTTGCCGCAAAGTGCCTAACTTATATAACCCAGTGCCAAATAAATCTATTTTAATACACTTCTCAACTGAAACTGTGTATTAAATACCGTAATATGAGCTGGATTATAGTTTTATAAATGAATTGTCAGTAACCAGAAAAATAAGACGGGTTTAAATGGGAGCACTAAAACAAACAAACATACTTGCCTATCATTACTGATGAATAATCTATATATGTGTGCAACTATATAATAATAATAATAATAATAATAATAATAATAATAATAATAATTAATATACAATATAAACATAGAACAAATTACACAAAGCTGATGATCATATAACATATGATAAGATAAACTATCTAAATATTCGATCTATAAAACACATCACAGTTATGACCAACATACTGAGATAACCTTCCTCATCTCAACAGATCAAGGTATAAAGCTTTAACTGACGACACACAATATTTGCTGATCATGCTAGAACTATACACAGTACCATCATCATTATCATCATCATCATCATCATTATCATCATCATCATCATCACCATTATGAAGATGATCACCAATCGTTTTATCGCCGAGGCCCTTTTCCGATGGTTTAATGATGACCAGCTCCATCTCGCCACATTTATCATCACCACCACCATCATCAACATCATCATCACCATCATCAGCAGCAGCAGCAACATTAGCCGCGTTGTACTCCTGACACTGTAACAGATGTTTGTACACGAGGCCAGCCGACAAACCGATCCCGTCCATCTTGATCCGTTCGCCCAATCCGCTCTACAACAGCACGAGTCGGATGTCGTATACTCCAGTGGGCGTCGAGTTGTTATCAGTGAGAGAACGACGACGCCGTCCTGCCAATTCGTCAACGAACCAACAACAATAGCTCGTTCCGACTATCTCACATCTCGAAACGTCCACTTTTCAGAAAGCTGAAATCCCACATACACATCGCCACAGGTGTAACGGGATGTACGTATATCTTGATGACACCCCTATGGTTTAACAACCGACAACGACCATCTACATCACACTAATAATAACATCGTTACTACTGTCAAAACACTTATCCAATACACTCCACCGCCTGCATATATCCGATTTTAATGGCATGTATTATCATACATCGTGCCACGTAAAGATGTAACATTATATAATATGGTATGCACACACTGTATGGTTAAGGTGCTCATTAACATTTCACCATGACCATGGATTGAACCTGGATCCTGGATCTAAACAGCCTGTGTGCTGGATCCAGTGATTAAAATTGTATTCTATATTTAAACGGCTTATTTCTTACGTCTTGTTTTCTGCACTGTCTGTGGTATCCTTCCTTTGTGTCCTGCAACCTGTAACCTGTTTCTTTTATCTTCTCGTTTATTCTTCTGCCTTATGTCTTGTAGCCTGTGTCTTATAATCTGTGTTCTGTGTCCTGTATCCAGCATCCTGTGTCCGAGTGTGAATTATACCATGTCTATAATACATATCATATCGTCGTCCTATTGTCTCAGATGTTGTGTCTTGTGTTTCACAATTTTAGTGTTGTGTCAGTTGACCTCAACTTACTTGCCGTGTATACCGCATCTTGTAATAGGTGTTTTGTGTTCTGTTGTGTTTCATGTGGCATTTTGTAACATCTTGTTTTGTGCGATGTTTCCGCTGTCCCGTGTCTATTCAATGACTGTCACTCACACAACAAAGAGATGTTTTATATCCTAAAACAAATTCCACAAAGAAAGACCAAACTCATCAAACAGTTTAATTAATGGATTATCCGATGTACAGATGTACAGGAAGCCATTAACAAGCTATCAGATATATATATATATATATATATATATATATATGTCAAGTCCAAGTTCTTCTATGTAGAACGTCAAACACGGAGGTCATCAGGCGCAGATGAAGAAGCCACCATGAACAGATGATCATCTGTCATGTTAATGTTGTTAGAGTAAAGGCTGTCATGTACACAGGTACAAGCTATAATGTAAATACTGTTAAAGGCTGTCACGTAAACAGGTACAGACATTCATGCGTAGCTGTACAACTACTGTTTATGAAGTGTGTGCGTGCGCGCGCTCCCGTGTGTGAGCGTGTGTATGGAAAGTTAGCCTCTTTTTCTGTCGGTCTGTCTGTCTATCTGTCTATTTATCTGTTTAGTTTACCTGGTCACACTAGGGACATACGGCCTGGGGGTGAGTTTCCCTTAAAGAAACAAATCCCACAAACATGCATACACACTGGTGAGACATTGCACATGTCTCAGCAAGAAAAGTCGCCACTCTGGATTCAGTCCCCTGAAGAAACGTCCAGAGTTTGAATTCACGGTTCGAGATTCTCTGTGTCTGTGCCTTATTATACACAGCTAAAAACACACACACACACACAATATATATATATATATATATATATATATATATATGAGCCGGATTCAAACCCACAACCTAAAGGTTTGGCCTGCAGTGCTCTAACCACTATGCTATGAGAGTGCCCTCGGTCGGTCGGTCGGTCGGTCGGTCGGTTAGCTGGGACTAAAACTTTTCACTCCGATTACGTACAGGGAATCACCACTAAAAACATACACTCCGTCACTCGCCAGCTTTAACAGTTACCAATTATCTACGCCAGGTGGCGGTATAGATCAGTAACTAGGTGACGGAGATTAGTGTCAGTAAATAGAAACGGCAAACTGGCAGAAGACAAACAGATGACAACATTTATCAGACCAACGATAACTCTGATACCCGATCATCGATCAGATATCGTGTATCCCGACGTACACCCATCATCAATTACATCGATTAGTATCAACATCCTATTTTGTGATTATCAATCATCGATCGGTATTAACGACGTAAAGCGTCGTCGCGATCGATGTCGAACATTTAAATCCTCTCCTGCCGATATCGGCGATTTAAACCGGATTTCGGCTCCTGAAGTATGACGTCATAAGCCGCCGTATACGATTCCCCGTCGCGTTTCCAGCGACTGGCCGAGGGAGCGTGAAATCACGGCGAGTCAAAGACGCTGAAACAATCCGAAACGATGTCGAAATCACGCCACCTCGTAAATCCGACAACTTATCATTCCGTCATTAGAAATAAATTACGCCGACATGAGATATTCCGAGGCGACGCGATGAGATGGGAACGCGGAGCTGAAAACATCCCGGAACATCGATGACAGCCACCCGTCGTAACCGAAGTGGCGACGATTCTCGGCCACATTAAGCCTAATTCCTCGAGAACGACGTCAGCATTAAGGAGGCCAGTAATATTGCTAATAATTCCTCATCGAGCCGTGCGAGTACGAACGAATGAACGTCGACGACAGAGAGACGCTCGCCGGTTGTCCTCCGCCAATCACCGACTGGCTGCCGGCGACTTGGTCGACTGGCACGCACACAAACACACGCGCGCGCGCGTACAACAACAAGCAATTGATTAGTGCCATTAAGACATCATCATCATTATCATCATCATCATCATCGGCATCCAGATCGACATCCACATCCTGGCCAATTCGTCCATTAATGCGGACATCTCTCGTACGTACGTCACGTGCCCGATAGCGATGTTAGATGTGTTTAGATCGGGTCGGTTACGGGTAGTCGCTGTCGTAGCCCGCAGTAACCGAGCCGCGCTTAAATAATAATCAGCGGTAGGTATTGTTGCGCTGCGCCGACGTTGTGCCGACGTCGTGCCGCTGTCTGTCGGTCGGTCGGCCGAAGTTCTCCCGCCTTAGAGATGACGCCGAATGAGGTATCGGCGATCGGGGGGGGGGGGATGATGACACAAAGGCTGACGGTCATCATCGACTGGGGCTCGTCTCCATCAGATTAGGATCTCGCACGGGCTACGACGACGACGATGATGATGATGGTGGTGGTAGTGGTGGTGGTGATGGTGGTGATGGTGATGGTGGTGATGGTGGTGATGGGAGCCAGGTGAGCTGTCATTGGCTGTGTGGTGAGGTGGGAGGGGGTGGTCCGGCTGTTGATCATAGAAGTAAGTGGAGGGTGGTGTTTATTGAATCAACTGATGACTACACCGAATGAGAGCTCTAGGGTTCTTGGTGGGATATCAGTATCCACACACACACACACACACATACACATACACACACACACATACACACACACACAGATATATATATATATATATATATATACATATATATTAGAGAGAGCACTTTCTTTATAGCCATTATTCTCTATGACTTCCCTAATCAACAATCCAGATCTTGTGTCAAGATTAATCAATATATGTACCAGTGTCTTTTCCGCATAAACGCACGCACGCACACGCACGCACACACACACCACTGATAAGGCTGGTGCGAACTTATACGTCTCAGCATGAAAAGTCACTTCTATAGATTCAGTCCCATGATAAATCACCCTGATTTTTTATTTGCGGCTCAATATTTTCGGTCAGTGCCTTATTCTACAATCCTAAATCACACACACACAGAGAGAGGGGGGGAGAGAGAGAGAGAGAGAGAGAGAGAGAGAGAGAGAGAGACTACCGCATAAACGAAGTGGTTATACGGTCCTGGTTACCACATGACAATTCGACAATATAAATAATTACTAGTGATATTTAAGGGCAACAATAATATTAACACGGACAAAACAGGCAAATGGGCAACAAACAAACCAGATAAATAGGCAACAAATAAAACAGGAAAATAGGCAATAATCACAACTGACAAATAGCAAACAAATACAAATACCAACAGATGATTGTAAAACAAACACAACAGATGAACGGTGAACAATCAGAAGAGGTGAATAAGGAACGAACACAACAGATGAAACAGGAAACAAACACAGCAGGTGAAATAGGGAACAAACGCAACACGTGAAACGGGGAACAAACCAAACAGGTGAAACGGGGAGCAAACCCCGACACGTGAAACAGGGAACAAACACAATAGGGAACAAACGCAACGCCTGAAACAAGGAACAACCACAACAGGTGAAACGGGGAACAAACACAACACATGAAACGGGGAACAAACAGGCAAATAAACAGGTGCTTCGATGATATTATTACAAAAATGATCATATTTCACCTGACCTTTTATCTAAATTATAATATAAATAGAGATGCTGGTGGGCAGATGTAGAGATATACATCACTACGGATTATTATAACGTGGATGAGCCAGATTAAACAGGTTTTGATACACAGGTATACTAAAAACCAATGTCGACAGGTTCGGAGACTCTTGGAGTTTTAAACATATTACAGCAATGGTTCCCTTCAATGTGTAACCAACTAACTTGACCAGTTAACAACATCAGTGTACATGTATTATACTACCAATAGAGCGAGACAACAACATATTCAATATAACAACAACAATAACAACAACATCGGTATGGCACAATTATGACAAAAACATAAAATCATTTCGTTCGGTAATGCCCCGAGCTGCCATATACGAAGCTGTTGATTGAATTTCACTCTTCACACCGGTCATGTGACGGTGATGACAGAACGTTATCAGTTGGTCAGGTACGTGAAGGACAGCGAAGGTCTCATCTCATCCCCAAACAACGGACGCAAGCAGACGTGACAATGGCACACCTCTCCCTCCACACCAACATCACGAACATGGCCAGTCCCAGGGCCCCCAATACAAGCTGAATATTAATACCAGCCAAACCACAATGCAGACAACGACCGACAAGCCGCAACAGGTGCCACTGTACAGTTAAGAACTTCGGTGCAGCGTTTTGAACTCAGCACAACAAGACAACGGGGAGTGATGCGGATTAACAGCTGACAACGTACAGTCGATGTTTATCCGCGACTGACTGGTCAGAATATAGATGGCACCACCAGTCAGGGCATAGCAGGTGCCACTGTACTGAGGGCACTCTCTGACTATTGACTGATTGAAAACTGGACACTGGGCAGTAATCTGTAAGCGGGCAGGCACCAATGTATGGTGATAGGTCACTTGTCGGTGCATTCGGTGAGAATCTGGACAAGGAGAGATGATGTATAACAGGTACCACTGTACATTAAAGTCTCACAGCAGCCATTGACAGCTCAAAACTATAAGACGATGACTGATTATATACTTCAGATATCACTGTACAGTAGTACCTCGCAGCTATGACTGGAGTCAATATGAAATGTTAAATGTAATTGTTTTGAAGGCAAATTTTGTTCTACGGAGGTGATGGGGCTAAGTGAAAGACGAAATACCCTTCAGACATAGCCACACCAGGAATTGAACTCAGGTGGTAAATATCTCATTATTAATATGAAGTACGACCAACAAAACAGAATGCAGAGAGAGAGAGAGCGAGAGAGAGAGAGAGAGAGAACAGGTACCACTGTACAGCCAACCATCTCACATCGACCACCCACGACCTATATGCAGAGGTGGAAATCTCTCCTGGCAGTGCCAATTCGGGTCAAATATACTGGCTCCATAGCCACATGTCTATTGACCCTAATGGTCTCCCATAAGCCGAGAGGTTCACGAAGGGAACCATAAAACCATCAGATGGTTGGACACCGGAGATGGGGTTATAATATGAGGATTAATCGACATCTGTCGTCGGTGCTGCCTCAAGATGAACACGGAAATCTTGCTAAAGGACCCTCGTCAAGGATAGGAAAAGGCGAAACCCGGAGAGAGTTGTGTGGGGGGGGGGTCTCTGGTCCACATCTACTGAGAGCTTTGCTCGAAGTCTACTCGACCAAATTGACATCCCAAGCGCACAATAATAAAAGGAACATTAACAAAAACGTAAATAATTAAAAGAAAACTGATCCAAGTCTGAAGTCTGAATGTGAAAAACTGGTTCTGTAATATCCACGCATAAGAACCTGTGAAAAAGAAGCTGGAACAAATCTAAGAACCGTGAGTGAGTGAGTGAGTGAGTGAGTGATAGTGAGTGAGTGAATGAGTGGGTATCCAGGTGAGTGAGTGGCTGAGTGAATAGCTGAACGAGTGAGTGAATGAGTGAATGAGTTAATAAATGAGTGAATGGCTGAACCAGCAGTGAGTGAGTGAGTGAGTGAGTGAGTGAGTGAGTGAGTGAGTGAGTGAGTGAGTGAGTGAGTGAGTGAGTGAGTGAGTGAGTGAGTGAGTGAGTGAGTGAGTGAGTGAGTGAGTGAGTGAGTGAGTGAGTGAGTGAGTGAGTGAGTGAGTGAGTGAGTGAGTGAGTGAGTGAGTGAGTGAGTGAGTGAGTGAGTGAGTGAGTTAGCGAGCATGCGAGCGAGCGAGCGCCCTATTTTAATCACGTTCCACGAAGCAGAAAAACAAGCAACCAATTCTAAACTCCAAACCTACTCGAGGAAAGAGGGGGGGGGGGAGATAGGAAAACACACAACCACACTAATAATAGTCTACACTACAGTGGCAGATGTCGGATTATAAACGGATGTCGATAACATGCGGGACTTCTTCCAAAATATTAATTATAACACACAGTCAAGTTCTGATAGCTGACAGAAGGTACAGCGAGTTAGACCCAAAAACGGCATCTGGTAGTCGTCGCTGGTCTGTCCACTAAGTCCTCGTTTTCGACGAGTCCCTCGACCAACTGAACGACAGAGACAATCAGCCATAAACGACTACAGCTATCAGATGGTTAAATGGTGTTCGACTAATGTCCACACACTGCCATCGGGGTATACTTCCCGGGTAAACGATAACGGTGCTGAATTGTACGAGTCCAATGGCATTAAGCAGGCAGTAAGTGAAAAAGAGTAAAAAGTGACCCAACGTAGAGCGTTTAAAACAGATTGACAAAACGCAATGTCCAGCAGGCTTTCACAAACACGACAACGGCATTCTAAATTAATTAATTAAAAACGATTTCAATTATTCCAATATTAATCATCATCGATCATTCAACAATGAAGCACCCACATTTAACGGAATCACCCCCCCCCCAAGAAAAACTAATACACTATCACTCGAGGGGTAGTTTTAAATATATCCTCAAAATACACCTTTTTAACATTACATATTCTTAAATTATCTGGTTATTTGTTTTAATGGTTCTTCTGATAATCTCTATCTACCTGATACTTATTATTATTATTTTTATTATTATTATTATTATACTTGTATTACAACTTTAATTGTTATGATATCAAAAATTAAGCAACAATAATATAGCATTTGTTATTCTAGCCAATTAAAGTAGATTTAAACATCTAGAGTTCGTTCAGATAGGATGTTTCCAAACTATGTTAACTCCTATATTAAGCAGGTGATATTGTATCAGTTGAGCTCTTCTATAACCTCAGGATAGCGGAGATAAAAGCTTCGAGTGACAGCGAGGAGATTGATGCATCTGCTGCATGACGGCCACCTTTAAGATGGGACTGTATCTCTGTAAATATCATCAACGTGTATGACCTGACTTAGTGCTGCCCTCAGCTAGTAGACACACAATATATACATAGTATAGATAGAGGAGGGCGGGCAGGCCGGTGGGCAGGCAGGCAGGCAGGCAGGCAGACAGAGATAGACAGATACAGATATACAGATAGATAGATAAATACATATACATATATATATATATATATATAGATAGATAGATAGATAGATAAATACATACACACACAGACACACACACACACACACACACATATATACATACATACACGCACACATACATACACAGAGATGATCAACAGTGTTAACCAAGATGTCATGAAGGACAAAGATCATCCATCTTAAGGCATTAGATTTATTTGATATAATCCAATTTTAGATCGGTATTAAAATCTAGCTCCTTCACAGATTATACTATGACCCCATTCTCATCTCAATATATATATATATATATATATATATATATCGTATTTGTTTGCCAAGCCATATAACTTTAATATCTTGGCTTTAGCAAATAAAATGCAGTCAGCAGACGCTCTCTGTAGGCTAAATGTAAGCAAAACATAGAAAACAAGATATGTAGTAAGGAATGGCTGGTAAAAATAGTCGTTGTTTGTGTGAGGGGGGTATCCAGGAAATCAAAACATAGCATTATACCCCAGAGATATGGGATTATACAATTGAATGGAAGTAGAACTGCAATTCATATGAATTATCAATGAACAAAAAAGACTTTTCTTTTCAAAAGACGATCAGTTCCTGGTATCACATGGCGCTCTTTATTATTATTATTATTATTAGAAGCAATATGTATGATGACACACACACACACACACACACACGCATACAAATGATCTAGGACACGGACTGACTAAATTGTGCCGACATTCATCAATGCATCCACACATACATGTATATATATATATATATATATATATATATATGTGTATATATATGGAGATTAATAAACACCATATACATAATTGTACAAGCAAACCATGAAGACATTAATTGACTTAGCATTATAATCTAATGAAGTATTAAAATATATTTATATCGTTAGCAAATAATCATCCATTATGTTGATTTTAATCAAGATTTCAATTATTGATTTGAATCGAACAACTCTGACAGAAAGATAATCAATCATCTGTTGGCAAGAATTTCTCTACTCCCATTGGGGCATCTGCTGTGAACCTTTGTACACAGACAGACAGACAGACAGACAGACAGACAGACAGACAGACAGACAGACAGACAGACAGACAGACAGACAGACACAGACAGACAGACACAGACAGACAGACAGAGGCAATGTGTTTTAACATTTATAATGTTTTTAACAGTCTACGTGAGAAATCTTTGGCAAGAACACACGCGCACGCGCACGCGCGTTATGGCAACCCTTATCAGGGACAAAACACCTCCATGGTACAATATTTATATAACGATAACCATAAGTCTACGATGATGACACACCATCTGGTGTAGGTAGTACCACTTAACGGTCTCCCTCTCTCTCCCTCTCCAATCTCCCCCATCCCTCCCTTCCCCCCTCTCTCCCCCTCTCTCCCTCTCTAAACTCTCCCACAGTAACCGCCCCATAAAAGGTCAACTCGTGGCCAGATCAACAAGTTGCCATTATCACAAATGAATCTCTCCAATAGCTAACACGATAAACGTATAATCTTAGCCATAGTCTATATAATGTGGCCATAATGTAACATCGTCTCCTAACTCTATTACGACATTAACTCTAGATAATGCTAAATGAAAGGTAACTGACAGATCCACCTCTAGCCCTATTGCCGGGTGGGGGGGGAGGTGAGGCTCAGCTGGCCATCGGCTGTAAAATGGCGACAGAGGATTAGAAGGTGTCAGCTGGTTTAAATTTAGTGCGCACACGACGACGTCGGCCCAATCGGCCTGAACTCAGCTAACAACGTTATGCTCGGCTCGCAATACCGAGTACGACTACGCCTTAGATGGCCATTAATTAGGCTTTCGGTTGGCGTGGATTCGGTTGGCACACTGGTTCGACGGGACTGGGCCACGTGGGCAACTCGCAGCTCGCGGAACACGCGCTCCGTGACAATTCGGCCTCATCCAGGCTCGGGCTAAACTGGAATGGATCACCACCTCCCAGTGACCTGTGGAGCTCAAAACGGCATGGGCTTAGCGCTTGGTTTAGAGTTAGCTGGCACGGTTCTAGCGTGTGGAATTAATATAATGCCAAATTTAAACGTCAAGTGTATTTAAAGATAAAACCGCGTAAAACGAGTAAAGGCATAAAAAGCAATCAGTTTGAAAACAACAAAAAAGGGCAGGCAAACACACCATATGCTGAAATTTGTGTTTGTTTTAAATTGGACTATAATGCAACTAAAAGTAAAAATATCCATTTACAAATTATCTACGTCGTCGTCCACCTATCACGAACGCCGCCCCCCTTCTCTCTTTCTCCCCGACCCTCCCTCCCTCTATCACCCTTCTGTCGTTGTCTTAGTATGTGTACGTAACATAAACACGCCCTAAATATCGTTCATACGACAATAAAGCCAAGTTATCACTGACAATAACTGACCGATAACATATTAATAATACATCTGAATGACTTTTATAGCAGACATACAGATGTAGCAGCTATATCACAGAGAGACAGTCACTTGTCATAGATCATCTCTGACATTAGTCAGTCTAAACATACATCTCCGCTACACTGACAACTGTCAACATGTGTCAACATCACGGAATTTCCATTATACTCTCTCTCTCTCTCTCTCTCACACACACACACACCTTTAAGAGAGATGTATGCTTGAAACAACACTCTACTAACTGGGCTATACTGTTATAGGCTATGATCCAGGAACCTATAAAACATTCCCCGTCATCACAAATATTTACCGAGTATTCTCCGCAAGTTAAAGCCACCCCGGAGGATTGGCTCCCTGGCAATAGCATTCGTGATGTACGGCTTCCCGGAAATCAGCATACATGACAGCCATTACGGATGTGAACGCCGGACATCAAGCGGCCATTACATCTTCAAAACATGATCATTACGGAAGCCAATATACCATCTTTGATAAAGAAACTAGGCAACAGCTAGCTGATAGGCTTATGGCTAACACTTCAAAGCCAACAAATACTTTCGTGGCTAACAAGTAATTGGGCCAATCGCTAACAGATGCCCTTATAACAAATGTCTCTAGTCTAACTGTGTGTTCAACACACTACGGAGAAAGACTTAACCCGGTAAACAAAGAGCAAAGACCAGGAATTTTGTTAAGGGCGGGGGATACACATAATAGCAAACACCTGATATATCAATGTATGACACAATATGACAAAATCGGTACTGATAACAACTTCAACAATAAAGTTATGATGGGCAATATATATTTTCTCGTAATAAGATATGACGTTACAATTTTCAATTACATCCCCCCCCACCCCCACCCCCCAACATGCTCACATTAACGGATAGAATCGTGACTAACAGTTGAGCTGGGGCCTAACTGCTAGATTGACGCCAAACATTTGGGACTCCGCTGTTATCAGAGGTAACAACTGTCTCTAAAAGAGAGGCTCGATACTAACAGAGGCCAATGACTAACAGAGAGGCCCAGGACTAACAGGTGGGCTCAGGACTAACAAAGGGGCTCGGGACTAACAGCGGGCGTCAGGACTAGCAGATAGGCTCAGGAATAACAGAGGGGCTCGGAACTAACAGAGAGGCCAAGAACTAACAGAGGGGCCTAGGACTAACAGAGGGGCTCAGGAGTAAAAGAGGGGTTTGAAGCTAAAGGAGGGGTTCGAGGCTAAAAGAGGGGCTCAGAGCTAAAAGAGGGAGTTCAGAGATAATACTCAATAGCTAGTTCTGTATAGCTAACAAAAGAGCTCTAGGCTAATAGATGTCATCAATGCTAACAGAAGGAATTATAGCTAACACGGGTGTTCACGTCAAAGAGATGATGATACCAGGTGTAATATTTCGATGTTAATAGCTAGATCTATCTGACTAATAAAAAGGTTCAGGGCTAATAAAGGGCCTCGTGGCTAACAGAAAGGCTAATATCTAAAATATAGACTGACGACAACAACAACAACAGTCCATATACGACACCACATCGCAATGATACGGCCATGTTATGGCGAACCACTCGATAAACATAATCTGGTAATAGACTCGCACAACAACATTAGCCAATCTACAAAGGATATAGGACTTGGTCAGCCATGATGGACATAATACACGTCATCAAGCCATCAGCCAATAGGAAGCTTAACAGATCGTACCGCCTATAGGGCTGATGTATGACGTGTACCGCTACATCCATCACGTAAATAGCCTCGTACGTCATCATCATCATCATCATCATCGTCATCATGGTGTACAAACTGCTGTACTGTAAGTGGCTGAATGTAAGCAGTACGACAGTAAGAGAGACGTGACGGATGACAGATGTTCTGTACACGCATGGATCAGTCTATGGAATTTCAATGCAGAGAGAACGCTTTTTTTATTATTGCCGAAGTCCGGATTAATGCGTTTGGCGTTTGTTATGAGATGATGAAATTTTATGCGCGTGGCCAATCGACGAAACATTATTTGTAAACGTGTTTACCACTTTTTTGTCGTAAGCTTTATAAATGGTGAAAATGTTATGATCGCTTTGATACTAATGTCACGTGGCAGTCATTTGATTTGGTTTCTTCTACTGAGATGTGTGTGTGCGCGCGCGCGTGTGTGTGTGCGCGCGTGTGTTGTGTGTGTGGCTGTGTGTGTGTGTCTGTCTGTCTGTCTGTCTGTCTGTCTGTCTGTCTGTCTGTCTGTCTGTCTGTCTAAGACGTACTTGTCTGAACCTTTCCATTCCTCATATAGCACCATAGTTTGCATTTAGAAAGCCTATTTCTATCTTTCGGGACAAAAATATGCATAATTATGTTTTCATAATTACTAACGTAGCCTTTATTTGCAGCATTCGCTCGTCTTACGGCTCCGATATCGAACAACTTATTTAGGCATCATCGGCAAATTCCTCTAACACCAGACAAATAATGAAAAAGAAACACCGAGAAAAAAATTAATAATACAGACGCAAAACTTCCACAAGTGAGAACGGGATGAAAACGAGTTGCGGCCAAAAAGAACAAAACTTTACGTCTCTCAGATAAAAACAAAAAAACTAAACATCTCAGACAAGAAACAAACCGAATTATCGCTTGTCGTGTTTGTTGCAAAAAGTGATTATGCAGAATGCGTTATGACAATTAGACAAACTCTGATCGTCTTACAAAATTATCTTGCATAATATCTATATGAAGATGCGTTATTGGGCAGTTCTTATGGAAATGTTTCTCCCGTTTTAATACTCCTGTGATAATATAAATGTTTTTTGAAGATGCGATTATTCACTTATTAACCACATAAACAAGTCATGCTGCTCAATAAGCCATCTGTTACGCACGATATTCTACTACAAGTAGTATCTCACCAAATAATAACTCAGTCTACTTTATTCCGCTATGTCTATTTGAGGCCGAGTGCCAGCATCTCCATCAGTCAGAACTAGTAACATGATTGACCACAGGCCAATTCAAGACCACTGCAAAAATCCTGGGCTAACTTTAAAGGGTGTTTCATCTTTCAGTTCACCTCGATTCATAATACCTTCAGAGATTGCTTGACGCATTTAGCATGTTATTTGTGCAAATAAATGGTTGTAACCAGAATGTTATGTATGTATGTATGTATGTATGTATGTATCTATATTAACAGTACACACAAAATCACACACACACACACACACACAGAGAGAGAGAGAGCGCGCGCGAGAGAGAGAGAGAGGGGGGCCTTTAGAGATAAGCCCACAATCAGGCAGCAGGGAGAAATAAATCCCATCTAATCCCATAAACGAGCCTTAACAACAAAACGCTGACTCGGTGCCATTATACTCTAGTACATCCGCCATAATGACCACAGACAAAAGATACAATGATCACACGATGACGTAGTGATTGTGTAAAAACACAAACTGATGGATCATGGTTTAAACCAGAAAGAGGAGCCTACAACCTTTGAACTCGCATCCTCCACCACCCCTACCAACCACACCCCAATCTGGCGGGCACCAATACACCAGACAGCCAACACAAGTCGACCGCCATCTCGGTACACCCACCAGCACAGCACCAGAGAACACCGACATCGGACGCCAAGCAACGGCCGCTAATCCACCTCACACGCCATTACCACGAACACGCCCACTCATATACATCATAATGCCAACTCGTCTGGATCGGCCGATCCATCGTCGGGAAGCAGGACGCTCGCGCTGCCCGTAGACGTCATGTTCTGGCAGCTCCAGATGGAGCCAATAGGATGTCACTCCCGACAGTAAACTGACTATAAATAATAACCCGTACCAGAGACACTGACCATCATCGCCTCAACTAACCTCTCCACACTTGACTGACATCGATCAATCACGTCAAGTTCCGCTCAACCCGAGTCTGAACATAAATATCTCGGCAGTCGGAGTCAATACAGTCCCGGAACAGTCAACGCAGTCAAAACGTACGGTCCGGTAACGGTCAACGCAGTCAAAACTTACAGTCCTGTAACAGTCAACGCAGTCAAACCGTACAGTCCTGGAACAGTCAACGCGGTCAAAACTTACAGTCCTGGAACAGTCAACGCAGTCAAAACGTACAGTCCGGTAACAGTCAACGCAGTCAAAACTTACAGTCCTGGTAACAGTCAACGCAGTCCAAAACTTACAGTCCTGGAACAGTCAACGCAGTCAAAACTTACAGTCCTGGAACAGTCAACGCAGTCAAAACGTACAGTCCAAATTGGCAGAAGAAAAATGGTGTTTGGTTTCCGGTTGATTGACAGTTACAACACAAACCCAATGATGATGACGATGATGATGATGACGACGATGATGATGATGACGATGATGTCGATATGATTTAATCTAGATATGCATCTTATGACACATCACCGTCATAAATAGCAATAGATAATAGATTGTGGATGAGTCCAAACAAAGATCATCGTTGTCCTCATTCACGGTGTCTGTTGACTCGACGTAGGTGTCATTTCGCTGTTGTTATTATTGCTGTTGTCAGTAATGTTGTTGTTGTGTCAGTGTTGTTGTCGTCGTCAGTGTCAGTCACACTCTGCCGCTGTCAGTGTCACTGTCATTATCAGTGTCACTGTCATTGTCATTTTTACAATCGATCATAGACATCATTATTACTATGCGTATAGTCAAACCTCATTTTAACGTTGTCACAGTTGTTATCATTGTCACAATTATTAACGCTGCCAATGTCACCACGAGTGTCACAATCACTAATAGTATAACCGTCACTACTAGTGACACTGTCACTGCTGGTGTCACTATAGCTGGTACTATAACCTATCATCACTTGTAAGTTGGATTCTGTCGCTTAACCTCAAGCTCCGATCACACATGGGACATATACTGACATATACTGGCATATACTGATCATGTTGTTATTCGATTTATATAGTACCACACTCTGTGCTGTTCTGGGTCAATTTTACCTTATTATTATCATCTCTGACTCAGACCTGCTTCAATTCAGCACACACCTCAACTCCTGATGGAGCATACAACGCACGCTGCCACCATAGGCGCATACTATGATAGCATTACTCAAGACACGCATTAACCATCACGTCCTGGAGGATTCTCACTTCCGGCTGAGTGAACCAGTCACCGCATGACAACATTGAATTTCCGGAGCCTCGAACTCACTGCCCTTCAGTTACGAGTGCTGCGCCATCACAGCTCGACATATGGCCGACGAGTGACAACAAGCAGTGGGTACAAAACCCACCAAAGCATGCCCGGATTCGAACCAACAACCTGGCGGTATGCAGTCAACCTCGCCACTGGAACAACCCACACATCACTATGAGTATGAGTGTCACTGTCACTGTCCCTGTCACTACTATTGACATTATCACTGTCTGTGTCACAATCAATGTCACTAGCAGTATCAATGTGTCACTGTCACTATCAATATCAGACATAATTAATCTAGCCAAGAAAGTCTCCAGATCATTAGCAATGACTCAATATGCATCCATAAAATGATCAAAATATAAAACTCATAAACATTATCTCAGCGGCTGAGTGTCAATGTCACTATTGTTGTCCGAGAGTGACCACCATTGTCCTGTTGTGTGCCTTCAATGTCACTATTACTCTCCTCTGGATTTGAAGGCGGAAGTAGAACCGGAAGGCTGGGCTATAATAAGCACAGCAATGAGTGACATACCTGATGAAGCCATTTTCCACTCCGTCAAGTCAAGTCAGAAGTCCATCTTGCCTCAATGCCTGTTGATGATCATTTCTCATGTTTCACAGCAGAATGGATGAGAAACGTATATCACACACGCACACGCACACGCACACACACAGAACAAACACACACGCACAAACACAATGACATGAAAACAAATTTCCTTTTACACATATACCTGGCTAAATTTATGATGCCAACATTGTGACATTTTGTTTTACTCTGAGCCAGGTCCACACCAACCTCAAAACTCCCCAACCACTCATACAAATTACTCCAATCAACTATTTAAAATACTAAACCACGGATGCCAGCTATCTAACAGATCAGCCATTTTCTTCAATTCTAATCTTCTAATTCCCTTTAAATAGGTATCCCAACAGACGGGTAAAAGATCCGTCCAGAGCCTGTTGTTTTTACCTTTTATTTGTCCAACATTTTTTTCATATTTCTATCTGAGCTACACCAACAATTTTATGTTTTTGAAATCTTGAGTCAATGAGTATGCGTGTTTATTACATTGAGTGTGTATGCCATGCCAGTAAACGATGTGCCTATCGAAGTGCACCTATGCGTTTCCGAAGCGTTGTCACCGCGGCCGGCGCGACATCCCCCTGACAAACAGCGGTATTTGCCGCTGACCATTTACTCCCTATAATTGTCTTCATCAGCATCAGAATCAGCATTCCATCAGCTTTCTAATGGTATATGTCACTAACACACTTTTGATTAAAAAGACAAAACACGAAAAAAAGTGTATCTTCAACACGGGTAAGCACTTTATTTTATGCTTTTACACCTCATTGTAGATGTTATCGCAGTTACTGTTATTGTCACTGTCACTCCTATTGTCACTATTAATCTGTACCAGTGACAATTTTATAATCACTATTAAACTGTTATTGTCAACCTCATTCCAGTATCATCATCATCATTAATGTCACTGTTAAAAAAAACAGCCATTGCACATTAATCAATCGCTCATCAATCAATCACCAATCAATCAATCACCAATACAAGAATCACTAATCACATATTAATCAATCACTAATCACCCATCAATCAATACATATGATTAACCTAATCACCAATTAGTTTCCACATCAACACCAAAAGTTCAATGTAGATCCATAAACTCATAAACATGTATAGTAATCAAACTTGATTAGAGTAAGTGCTGGTAAATAAAGTGTTTTGTTTACCCTCTGGCACTGGTCACACCAGGTCTGATATGACCCAAGCACAACTCACAGGGAAACATCCCACAAAACGGGAAAATATATTTCAAATAAACTTCTGATTTGTCGGTTTGAATGTGAACAGTCACAATAAATAACTACTGCAATATCAGGTACTAGTCACCGACCCACCCACTTGATCATAGTGTTAACACAGTAATATATTTATTAAATCAAAATAATTGGTAAACATTACCAAGTGGAGTTACAGTGAGTGAAGCTCAACTCACATCATCAAGAGCTTTGTGTGAATACAAAAACAAACGTGGTAGCACATCTAAATAAAAGTTGTATTGTTTAAGAACATAACCAAATTGGATTATTTCTTTTAACTCTACTGACTACTAACAATAGTATTAATCTGACTAATAGCACTTGAAGTAATTAATCATATAGTCACTTAAAATGTATAACACATAATTACTGGATCTTTACAGGAATTAACTGTAGGTAGCTCAAATTATAGACTACCATGACTGTGTGTGCGAGTGTGTGTGTGTGTGCGTCTATGTGTGAGCGTGCGTCCATTTGTGCAGGCATCCGTATGCACGCATCGGTGCATGCACACGTGTACACACAATAAGTTTCCAGGAGTCAGCTAATGACAACCACGTGCTATTTATTAGGCTATCTACATGTTTATCAGCATAGCAACTCATGCACACACACGTTAGCCATCGATATAACACACAAACATGCTCGAAGCACATCTCACACTTAACAAGCCATATCACTAAGTGGCGATCTCAATACAGCAAAAATCCATCTGGTAGACACTGGCAAGAAACGTAATCTCTTCCCATCATCAGAGTAAATAGAACAGAATCTACAAGCGACGTTGATAACAAATGAGTCTAGTGTCACCTCCAGACAGAGACATCTAAGGTGCATTCAGTAATGCAAATCGTGGTAGACAGCGCACTCAGTAGAAAGTTTGATGCCAATGTCTGCAAACTGTGGCAAGTTCAAAATGGCATTGGTTCATTTACCAAATAAAACAAATTACGCTGTCAATCACACCATATTTAATACTATATAAAACACTAATAATATTATAGCATTACTAATATTTGGTGAAATGGAGCATTTTCTTGTTCTGGTGATTTTTTAGGGAAGAGCACAGAGCTCAATATATATTTTACAAATAATAACTGCAAAACAAATAACACAAAAATCCCTAATTTACATCCAAATATTCTACTATAACTTGATCTACTTTATTTGACTATTTCCATTTCAGTCACAGTATTTGGCCGACTCAAACATTTCTGATATAAATGTATATGCTTACTGAATGCACCACTAGTGTCAGCTCAGATGACAGAGACATCTGGTGTCAGTTGATGACAGAGACATCTAGTGCCACTTAATCACATGCAGTGTCAACTGATAACCGAGACATCTAGTGTCAGTTGATGGCCGAGACACCTCTCATCACTTAATGGCATACAGTGTCAGCTGATGACAAGGACATATAGTGTCAGCTGATGACATGCAGTGTCACCTGATGACAAAGACATCCGATACCACTTAATGACAAGCAGTGTCAACTGATGGCAGGGACATCTGGTGTCAGCTCAGACGACAGATACACCTGGTGTCATTTGATGACAGAGACACCTAGAGTCAGTTGATGCCATCGAGCGCCTGCTGATGACAGAGACACCTAGTGTTGGCTTCCGCGAGGAGCTTGACCAGAGCGGAAATACTCCAACAATGACCAAATTGTAGCCGAGTACGTATACAACACTGTTAACCTAGACAACTCACCTTTATTGGAAGGGAAGGTCTTCGTGTCATTGTGGTACGGATACTTAATGCCATCTTCTTCGTCTTCATTACCTTGGTAATCTGTAAACATAAATAAAGATATCTAAGTCATCGTAGATGATCAAGTAGCGGATATTAGTTTTGCCAGAGAACTGAACCACCAATCAATCAATACCTGTAAGTGACATCTTGACCTGTTATCATCAGTAGCCATGTAGAGCTACTATAACCATAAACAAAATGAATGCCAATCATTAGTCATGTGACCATCTCAGTAGCTATATAAGGGTTTTGATTGGTCAGTGGTGATGACCAGCTGTTACTAACATCCAACTGTTTATATCAAGTTAATGACCAGATACCATACAGTGGCCATAGATAAACAATGTTATACATATATACACACACACACATATATATATAAATGCATACACACACACATGATCACATATGCACAAACAAACACAGAAAGCAAAAGAGAGATAGAGAGAGGGAGAGAGAGTAACTGGACGCCACAAGTTGATGAGTAGACCTTATATATATATATATATATATATATATATATACTTATGTATAGATGTGTGGTGGTGGAGATTTTTGTGTGTTTAGGTTCAAGTATGTATACTTTTATTTATGTTTCGATTTAAGGAGGTACAGGTTCTAAAGGATGTTAGGTGTTGATATTCTGAGCCACTTCCACCAATATATATATATATATATATATATATATATATAAACACACACTCACACACCGATATCCTTCAGCTAGAAACATGTAACAATGTGATCACCCAAAGAATTAGCTGCACTTTTTCCATAAGTATCCATAATGTATAAAGCAGGATTTGATTATTTGTTACTAGACAATAAAACTTCAGTAAAGACAAGAGTTCAATAGTCCGCTTGAATTGTGGAATTACTAATCCAGATCTAAAATCAAAGCTAGACGTATTTATACTGTTGTAACTAGCAGTTATCGTTTATTCACCGCAATAAATCATCCCAGGAAGTGGAACATACTCAAGTAATAGAACTATACGTGTACATTACTGGTGTTAGAAACACGAAGAGTCGCCGGTTAGATAATGTATGTTGTGATTTAAATTTACAAACTGTACAAACCCACAGTGAATTGAAGACTCGCCTTGACACATTTAGGCAAGCACCGATCCGGAGGGGAGGGACCGAGGACTGCGCCCCGACACATTGATAAACGGTTCACGTATTTTGCACGCGACTCACTGTATAAATTATGACAGTCACCTGCCACAAGTAATTACTGTACTACGGCCAATCAGCCCCGTAACTGGCAAGGATGATGTCAAATTAAGTTGATGCGAACATCTGAATTCCTGGATTCTTGCGAAACGGGAAATGATGCGGCTCAGAGGTGCTCAATATCTCAATGTGTCAAGAGATTGCACCAAAGGGAACGTCAAAGATAAATGAAAGGCATAATGAAAAGGGAAATAACAAGACGTGTTGTTTCTCATATTTATCCAGTATCAACTAGCTTTCTTTGATCAAAGGGACCTGCTTTAAAACAAAACCACTTGACCTAAAATACGAAATAACAGGATACGGAAAGGATGGATTTGTGTGTGTGTGTGTGTGTGTGTGTGTGTGTGTGTGTGTGTTTTAGCTGTGTATAATAAGACACAGGCACAGATAATCTCGAACCGTGAATACAAACTCTGACGGTTTCTTCAGGGAACTCAATCCAGAGTGGCGACTTTTCTTGCTGAGACATGTGTAATGTCTCACCAGTCCCTGAGCCGCCAAGCAAAATCAAAATGCGAATCACCTACAGCCGTGGAGTTTGGAAGTTTTTTGTGTGTGCGTGTGTGTGCGTGTGCGTGTGTGCGTGTGTTATTATAATTATACAAACACATGCACGCATGCACGCACACGCACACACAGACAGAGACAGAGAAAGAGGGAGAGAGAGAAACCTATCTTGCGATTTACTCTATAAAAGTAATGAAAACTTTCCTCTAATCGGGATCAGCTCTAACCGAACGACGTCCAAATGACATCGATTCGATCGTCACCTGGAGGAGCTCTGATAGAAACCAGAGACGGAAACAATAAATTGAGAAAAGAATTATCTATTTCCTTTCAAATTTCTATTTACATTTTCCACTCACACATTTCATTTATTCAATTTGCTATTTTCAAACTTCGTGCAGAATGCTAATAAGATGTAATCCGATGCGAGATAAGGTGGGATGAGCCGACAATGACGAGATGAAAAACTAACGATTAAACAATAAATGCCAGGACGACTTAATATTCAAAATGTTGACCGATTAGGCGGAAGCATAAATGCCCCTAAATCCCGCAGAGCACCATATATTATCGAAACGTTGCCTCCTATATCAGAATTAGCATAAGAACCTGAAAGCGGATAATGCGATTAATATTTAAAAGGAATCCGCGTCGCAATAAACATTACGGGAAGCCGTCAGTTGCAACGAAGTCTTCATCAATCTTCATCAATCTCCAATCAGCGGCAATCAGAATGTTTGTCATGTCTGGTGGGGCACGGTTTTGGGACACCAGACATACAACCAATAGGATATGAACTGCTTAAGGGCAGCTCTTTCGGCTTAAATGGCTGACAAATGTCAGTCGTTGTTGTACGAAAATTGATTATAAACTTCGTAATGACGTTACACTGGATTAGTGTTGTGGTGCACTCCGGGAACGTAAATATGTTCCGGTTTTTCCAACTTAGAGGGCGATGAATAGTTAAACTGATTAAAGTACACGATGACAGGAATCACAAAACAATGACTCCTTCCTGGAAGATGACCAGTTCTTCTAATACCAGTCATATATATATATATATATATATATATATATATATGCTGACTCTTATGGCTAGCAGTGGGGAGCACTCCTACAACACAGTGGTAGAGTGCTATTTTGCAAACCTCCACATCAGGGTTTGAATTCCATTCCCCCCTCCCCCCAAGGAATCATATCATTGTCATGTATCTCAGATGTCCTCAGTGCTGAGCGTAAACAAAGCATTCATTCTTCTACTCAATCACTCAATCACTCACTAATAAATGGTGGACTTACTGATTTGCTCAACTATATACAAGTACCTGGCTGAGTGAGTGAGTGAAGTTTAATAATGCACTAGGACAAGTGAATGATTTGGAGTCAGCCCTTTTTAATAAACTCTTCTGACATGCTGAAGAACACAGCAGATGATGATTAGGCACAGACTTGGGGTCAATTCAATTCTGAAATTGGAATTGATTATTTAAAAATAATGGAACTGGAATTAGAATTGATCAATTTTGAACTGGAATTGAAGTTTCCTACCAAAAAATTTTTTATCCACAAATTAATTTACCCTTTAATTTTTTAATTCAGAAGTATGTCTTCCATGACAATCCTACTTGGAATATAAACTACTTAAAGTAGGTATTCCAAGTAGGAACTCAGAGTACTTACCCATGGTAAAAAACGGAATTAGAATTGATACATTTGGAATTGGAATTGATCAATTTGATGTGGAATTAGAATTGGAATTAAAAAATGGAATTGACCCCCATGTCTGTTTAGGCACCTAAAAGTGGCAACTGTTAACAATATACCCATCGTTTAATCTCTGATCACCTAAAACTGCACAGTTTCATAAGTGGTCTTACCAAAGTACTGAAATTAGTATTTTGAATTAAAGTAATTTAAAATCTCCTTGCTATCGTAATAAATATCTTCTTGCTATCGCACTAAAATTATTCTTGCACATGAACCATCATAACGGTGTGTTTTATCTCATCACCAGAATCAGACAACCATTGTGCGTTATGATGAGCCACAACCAATAACGTTCCATTATGATTTGAGGATGCCCAAACGAGGGTTCATCGGGTACTTCCTTTTAAGCCTCGAATCTGGTCACGTATAAGATATATGGTAGAGGGTCGACGCTCTGAGGAAACTAATATATGAACTAATGGGTTGGAACCATAAAATGAAGGTTTGGAGCACAGTTTTTTATTACCGTGTCCCAATGTCCTCAGGATGTACGCTCAGAAGAGAAGGATGGAAATGTGCCAAATCATATACACCTGGAAAGTTTTAGCGGCAATTGCCTCTAATGTTGGAATACAATCGTACACATAGACAGGGCAGGGTTGCCTGTGCCGAGTCCTCCAAATAAAACAGTGTGCAACTGGTAAGATTAGGGCAATCAGAGAAGGGAGCCTTCAAATTAGGGGGTCCACAGCTTTTCAACAGCCTTCCAATAATTACCAGTGGCAAGACAGGATGCTCCGTGACCAGTTTCAAGCACAGCCTTGATAAATACCTGCAAAGCATCCCAGAAAGACCAAAAATACCAGGCTACACAATCGAAACGGACACAAACTCCATCACATCTATGAGGAGTTCCCGGGGAAAGCTGAGCAATACAGCTGAGGCGGAGTCACCGACTTGGACGGAGAGATTATACTCTCGAATTATGAACTATCTAACTAATCAGGACAGGTAAAAAATGTATAAAGAAGGTTGATAGACATGTTATGTCAAGGGCAATATTGCCTGCACTGAACAGGAAACACAAGATTAAATACAACCATTACTGTGACTCGTGGTTAATAGAAGAATTTTGCTGTCACAACTTGTTTCTGATAAGTGATTTAATATGAATTATCACATCACTTCGGTCGGTAGGTGGAGCTGTTTAATTTCAATCTAAACAACGTGTACGTTCTAAAACCATTCATCACAAAAGAACTCGTCCGGGCGGCCACATCTGATATTAGAACGCTGAACCATCCTATCTGTACGGCATTTCTGATTACAACATCAATCACTTTGAATTAGTCCTGAAAAGGAAATCGTGAATCGTCGAGTCTGATATAATTACAGGTAGACGGGTGTGCGTGCCTGCGTGCGTGCGTGCGTGCGTGCGTGTGTCATTTAGTGATTTAGATTAAAAGCGTATTAATTATCTCACAAACTATCTAAAACCTGTTCTTATAACTAACTAATTTTGGGGGATTGTCATATTTAAGGTTTATAAACCATAATGTTTGAAGAGGTTCCTAATAGTAAATACACGTTATTATCATCATCATTATTATTATTATTATTATTTATAGTCGGTAATACACCTTGCTATATCGCAGGCGAGAAGCTTTAAAACATGTCATCGGTAATACATTACGTACGTTGTTTATTTCAACTGGAACAAACCGGGTAGTTGATGCCGAATGAATACAGATGGCACAGATAGATAGATGCATGTTTACAACTTGTGCCCTTTGGGGTTTCGACTAATTCCCCTCCTCATACCAATACCACCCCCACCCCCCTCACCCCATTCTCTCAACCCACCATCCATAAAGTGCACGGAACTGAAGAGAAAACGATCCAGATTACCGTTTTCATCGCACGCCGTCCGGATCATCCTCATAATAAAAAAAAACATAATCCTTTATATTAACTGGACGTGTCTAGACAGAATCACTGACGAGATTCATCTCTTGTGTCTAGATTGCGACTATAACAGACTAACAAACCTCTTATCTACCGATATCTAATGAAGGGCTAATTTGATCTTCCCTCCGATAATCACCGACAATAGACATGCACAGAGAAAAGGTAACAAAGGCAATATTTATCACATACTACGGGGTGGGGGAGACACGCGGGGGGGGGGATGAAGCCACGTGGATACAGAGCCAGTCAGATAAACATCCAATAAACAGCCATTTCTATGACGGGCTAATACTAATTGACGGCCGGGGGGTGGGCTGGGGGGGGATTTACGAAATCGAAACGTAGCAGCCCATTACCGGCAAAACTTGACGGCCACAAGACAACAGGATCGACGAACCTGGATCCTCTCACGATGACTGATGTTTTACGGCCACCTTTGTGCAGGTGGTAGCCTAAACGGGCCGAGCGACCTCCCGAAGGTAATGAAGCGAAGTCGAAGATGAAACGCCCTTCAGATATGCCCACGCCGGGATTCGAACTCAGGTGGTAGTGATCCGTGTTCCAACTAGACCACGGAGGCGCCTCGAATGCTCTGACGAGGTAACACACTGAATAACCGAAGTGTTATGTAACGGCGGACATTATCCTGGGGGGGGGGGGCGGCTTGATCACGTCGTGACACAATGCCATTCATCATGAGAGGAACAAGAATAACAAAATGAGCGCCGATAGATTCTGATGATCGATCTGGTTTAACCCGATTAAGTAAATCTACAATTAACCACCTGGTAAAGATAGATCTAGTCTGTAAAGCAGATACTGGGCGATAATGGATATTTAAACCCGACAACAGTCTACTGTACCGCGTCCGGCGTGATCCAGTAGACTGGATCGGGAGCTAATAATCCGGTATGCTCACATGATGAGCACTGATAAGGTCTGGTGAACAAATATATAGCACGCAGACTGGGGGGGGGGGTGATTTTAGACCATGTACAGCCTTAAACTCGTTATCAGGAACTCTCTGATGCCATGATCATCATTCATGACGTACGTCTATCGAATGTGATATCACTATCGTGATCATCATCATTCATGACGAATGTCCGTCTAATGGGATACATGATCATCATTCGTGACATATGTCTATCTAAAGAGATACCATGATCATGATTCATGACGTGTGTCTATCTAATGAGATACCACGCTGAACAAGATGAGATCATGAAACTATCAACAAACGATTGTCTTTAATAGTCAATCTGGTGTAACCATTTGGATCCTTCACAGCTTGGACTAGCTTTAATTTACAAACAACACATAACAGAGCCGTGATCCCTACGACATAAATTTTGGACGAACAGTAAAAACACATCTTCCCACTTCCTGTAGCCTTTGTAGGTTGATAATTTACAGATGTCTAGCCATGTAACCATATCGCTATCTTAACCCGTGATTAATATTAGACAACGGTAAATGACCTTTTCGTGCTAGAACCAAATTTCAGTAAACACTCAAATATTTCTCATTTCAGCCCCCAGACAGACCTTCAAACAGACGTACACAATGTACGTAGAGAGTTAGCATTCAACAATAGACGAGTTATTTCCTACATCAAGGGCAGTTCAGCCCCAATTATGTCACCATCGGTGTCAAATAAATGGCTGAATTGTCAACAAAAATTCAGCCATAATGGAATTCCCGATCTCTTCTGATCACAACTACCATGGTTCTTAATATACAGTCAATCACGATCTGGAATATGTAACAGTGAAAAATGACTTGTCGAAGAAACTACGGATAAACCACAGTCTTAAATATGGACTCCATCCAATCTATAAACCAATCAATCATGAACACCATCGATCTCAGACATGGAAATTGGTGGAAATCATTGTGCAAACAATAAAATATACAAGATGGCTAAAAAAAAGAAAAACTGTGTAACATGATAGGTGAGTGAGTGAGTGAGTGAGTGAGTGAGTGAGTGAGTGAGTGAGTGAGTGAGTGAGTGGGTGAGTGAGTGAGTGAGTGAGTGAGTGAGTGAGTGAGTGAGTGAGTGAGTGAGTGAGTGAGTGAGTGAGTGAGTGAGTGAGACAGGGAGGCAGGGAAAGTGTGAACAAGCATGCAAGTGAGTCAGTAAGCCGGACAGACAGACAGGCAACCAGACAGACAGATAATCAGTACAGTTACGTCATCACTTGATGGCCACTATCAAGGAACATAAATATGTTTGGCCATAAACAAAAACAGAAGTCAACCAACAGGTGAACAGATAGATCAGATGAGACAAAACAAATGTTACAATTTGGTCATCCACACTTTACTCTGAGAATATATTGGAGTAAGTAGGCAAGATTTTGGACAGAGAGGAGACCAGCCATTCAAATGTACGACCGAAAATATTAATATGGATGAGTGAAAGACTGATGAGCAGCATTCATATCAGATATGTGTTCTATAACGTGTGATCACATATACAAACAAATCTACGAACAAATATCAGCTTTGAAGGTCATCATCACATGCCAACAGTCAAAGGGATTTGTTCGAGAGAGGGGGGGGTGAGAAGGGGGGAGAGAGAGCGACGGAGAGGGGGGGGGAAATGGGGGGAGCGAGAGGGAGAGGGGGGAGCGACGTGGAGAAAGAGAGGGAGAGATAGAGATAACTTTGTGTGACGGGTATTGTTGTTTGACAAATCTGTCAGCTACATCGTTATAATTCCATTTCTGGTTGTTAGAGTTGTTTACCCTAGAGACTGGTCACATGCAGGATGTATGGTCGATGGGCCTCTGTCTAGGGAAACAAATCCCACAAACACAAATCTGAACCGTATTCGAACCAAGAACGTGAAGTTTGGCAGCACGGGGTTTTAACCACTCTGCCATCGGAATGCCCTAATTACGTTTCTGGTAAAAAGCCTCCAAATAGACCAAATAAACTTTGGATATGGCCAACTCGTGGTCGACTCATCATTCTGATATTGTCCAGGTGAGGTCACTCTGTTATGTAACAAGATGGAGCCACCATCTTACTATAGTCCAAACAGAAAGGTTTATTATGGGTCGATGGTCCCCAAGAATCGACTGGACGAGATGCGATCCAGATAAGACTAGCTTATGATAAAGGATGCTGTCCGAGCGGAATACGGAAAGTACACGGCTACAATTGTTCTCAATCAAATGAGGAACAAAGAAAAACTTGAAAGAACAAAGATAAACAATGGACAGCATCATCCAACGACGGTGAAAAAAATGTTGTCGACTGATATCGTATCCTAGGTAATAAACGAGATTTGACAAAATTCGTATCAACGTATGCCCGCTGCCATTCAGATAAAAGCCAGCCAATCACGACGACGACTTTAGTTCACCTGACACGACGACCAACGCGCACATCACAAACAAACAATCCGGCATAAAAACCTCACAAAAACAAACAATCGAACACTATCTGTCAGGTGATGGTGAATCATTTTTACCAATATCCGCTGCTCGCTGTGAACCGAGCAATTTTCATTTATCGCCATAAATCAGCTATTTATCAATGACTTCTGTCATCGGCTACCATTCCGTTGTCCTCGCTTTCGCTTCCGTACTGTACGAGGCATTTTCGCGGCCAAAATAAAGCCGCCAAAAACAAAACCCAACCAGTTGGCTTACGAAGCGCTTACAAAGAGTTACAGATGAGCACCCGGCTCTATCGATTGTCTCTCTCGCTACGACAACAACGGGCGTAGTGCTTGACCGTCTCACAAATTATCGCCACGCTAGCAGTCGACCGAACAATGCTGCTGGAACAGAAAACCTGACAGATCGGCTGGAACATCGGCATACTGATTGATCGACTGCACCAATGGGTCGGTGCAGTCGGTCGGCGCAGTCGGTCGGTGGGCAGCTGGTGATGATCGACGGACTGCGATGGCAATTTCAAGAGTGACGCCAACTCACCATGTACTGACCATAACGACCAACTGAAAACTGTGTCAACTTTCAGTGAGGGAGAGGAACGGAAAACCAGATGATTTCAACACAGCATTAAATTGACTGACTGCTAGAAAATATGTCTAAAATATTACTAAAGTGACAGAGGTTATAAACTACAAATATATGTAACAGATTAATTGTAAACAATACTCATATCATACCAGTCGATAATAATAATAATAATAATAATAATAATAATGACCGAAATGACAGATATTTTACTTGGCCGACTACCTGAAATGAGGTACAATAGGTCTGTAATTTACTGCTTCACCAAGGGGACTAATTCTAAATAAATTTGCCTGGCTAGATGAAAAAACCGCTCCTGCTATAGTGCCACGGTCGGGATCCGAACCTCGGACCATGTCCATGGGTATGAAATCCGACACTCTAACCCATGAGGCCACAGAGGTGGTATATGATAGAAGACAGATGAATTAATTAGCTATACACATCTCATCTATCCAAATGACAATAACCAGAGTCAATATTAAACTGTGATCATAACATCTATGTAAAACTCTAAACGAAGAACTCGTGGAACCAACATCTGGCTGTAAACATACTCTACTTAACAGTAGAAACTAACAGATGATATATAATGAAAGTCTACCTATCACTACTAACATCTGACAGATGGACTGTAAACTTAAACATCTGTATAATTCTCCGTGTGATAGATAATTATTTTGCAATAATCTGTCATAATATAAAGATTGTGGCTTAAAGTCATCGTAAACGGTTTAACACATCGGGAATGCCAAGAAATAAAAGTGATTAAGTACGCATGTACTTAATGCTGTATGTTAAGTACACCACAAAGTACACGTATAGTTGAAATTGTGTTGAAAAAGCCGTGTAATGATGGCGTGGAAAGAGCATAAGTAATCATGATGATGTTTTATTGTATACAACAAATAGCACATATTTAATTATGATGATGATGGTGATGATGATGATGACGATGATGATGATAAAAGGTTCAATTTAGAAGCATTACTAAATAATATAACTTTTTAGATGTGACATTTAAGAATGGTATGTTCAACAGAAACAATCAGTTTGCTAATCATTAAATCTGAGAGACTAATTGACTTAAACGAACACAGATTCTAGTTTAACATATAATCAACCTTCTTCTGTGACCACCTAGCTGAACTAAATATTAGCATACACCCGATGTAACAATCGAATTCGCTACCTCAATTTAAAGACCAGTCAGATACTATCAGAAGTGCCTGTGTCTGGCTTCAAGTCATACAGCATTTGTACATTTTTCACAGAAGCGTCCCCCCCCCCTTTCCCACTATGAAGAATAGGTTGGGGGGGGGGGGATTAGAAGTGCGTCATCTGTGAAAAAAGACCAATCGATTTTTTTTAATCAATTGTCTGATTTGTAATTTCAATTAAATAATATCCACTTCTTTTAGCCTTACAATGTTGGTTCTAGGCATCTTATACTGGAAGGGCACTTTACTCAATCTACATCATCATCATCACCAACACCACCATCATCATCATCATCACTATCATCAACACTACCATCATCATCATCACCAACACAGGCCCCTTCCGTGGTCTAGCGGTAGCGTGTTGGACCACGGATCACTACCACCCATGTTCGAATCTGGGCGTGGGCATATCTGAAGGGTGTTTCATCTTCGATCGCTTCATTACCTTTGGAGGTCGCTCGGCCCATTTAGCCTACCATGTGCACAAAAGTGGCCGTAAAACACCAATCATCATCACCAACACCATCATCATCATCATTACC
Organism: Paralvinella palmiformis; assembly: GCA_025642065.1. Taxonomy (NCBI): domain Eukaryota; kingdom Metazoa; phylum Annelida; class Polychaeta; order Terebellida; family Alvinellidae; genus Paralvinella; species Paralvinella palmiformis. The sequence continues at coordinate 165,174 of JAODUP010000295.1, forward strand.
AACATCATCATCATCAACACCAACACCACTACCATCATCATCATCACTAGCAACACCACCACCACCACCATCATCATCATCATCATCGTTGAAATATTAGTCTATCAGGGGGAGGTTCTTGATAGATTCGGTACGATGACTAATAATTGCTCCAGTCACCCAAATAAAAAATGATTACACCTAAATAAATAAGATAATATGATGAAGTGATGATATTCTATTGACCTTGTTCCTGTTTCTGTTTGTTATAATCCTCGTCCTGCTGCTGGTCCTGCTGCTGGTCCTGATCCTGCTGCTGCTGTTGATGTCGCTGGTACTCATCACGGACATGTTGGAGGTCGGTATGGTGGCCAAGCTTCTTCACATAACTGTCCCTGGAACAACAACATAAATATACTGGCTTAGTGTGTGCGATGGCTTATGGAATAAACGTTATGGCATGGCCTCTTATAGAAACGATGCTGAATAATTATACACTGGGACACTTATATTGAGCTGCTGGAGAGAAGGGAAAGGAAGGTGGAGGAAACATTTTGTATATCAGAGGGGGGGGGAGGAAGCCACACACACACACACACATATAAATATATATATATATATATATATATATATATATATAGACACACACACACACACGAAGAGAGAGGGAGACCAGACTCTCAAATGGACACAGACAGATATGGGCATTATATTATAAAATCAGCATATCACAAGACAGAGTAAGAAATAATCCATTGCGGATAGAATCCTTTTACAAATTTTCCAAACGGAAACCAGACGCCAATTATTTTACATTTTGGTGAAACAAATATTCAACCAAATTTTAATTTTTTTATTACGATAACATTATAAAACGTCAGCATTCGGTTAACGGCAAAACCTTTTAAAAAACATTTGTAGCTCCTCCATATTTTGAAAGAACGCAAAAAAAACGGAATTCGTCAAAACCGACTTTACACGAGAAATCAATGAGTCTGTTTGCCTTGGTCCACTCAACCACGTAATACATTCAAAATCCACGTTATTCTTATGAATATTAATTGGTGGCACCACTCCCCGCCGCCCGCCGATGCTCGTCGCGCAACACCATCAGTCATCCAGAATACCTGACACGAATAAGGCCCAAGAGGGTTGGGAGGGGGGGGGTGTTGGGAGAACGGTACCTCGTTTGATGAATGAAGCATCCACAACGGTGTTAGTTTTAACCACCAAGCCATGGCGGGTATGACTTTACACAACGCGGCCATTGTAACATCATCCCGGGCATTGTCCAATCAATGAAAATGGCTTTATCACTCGGGAGCAAAAACCAGCCCCGGAATCACTGGATTTCCGTTGGATCTCTCGCGTTTTCTTCCCGGATTATTTTCTCCATTATTAATTACCGCGATCAGAATTTTCTCTCCGGTGTAATAATTAATGCAGCAATTATTCGTGTTTTAAGCAATGCCAACCGGATTTGGTGCGACTGGCTTCAAACATTCACCGACTGCCTCATCGCCAACACTCGAATCCGGGTTAATTAATTTACTACGAACGGAAGGCCAAAAGGGTTAACGTTTAAATTGCACCGGGACATAAATACCATCCAATCAGTTGTGATTATGGCTGGAAATGGTAAAATATTAATAAGGGGTTAAGTCAATAAGATGAAAACTGCTATCTGGAAAGTGGCCGGTTTGGATCTGGAAATGGATGGAAAGGCACCAGCGCAGAGAATCGTGAATTGTGAATAAAGCCTGTGGAAGAATCATCAGGGGAATTATTTGTTAGGGTGACTTTCGTCGTGATCGGTGTAATAACCGATCGCTTCTTCGGACTTCTGCGTTTACGTGACCTTCACAAACGCGCGCGCGCGCACACACACACAGACACCACCTCCTACTGTATCTTATCACCACCGACCAGTCATCACCATAATGGACTAAATCAATCAGTTCGTTACAGTTTGTCAATAAATATTACGATAACAATGATATAAACATCATTCTGACGAAATAGCATTATGATAATAATAATCATCAAATTGCTCCACAACCTTTATCTATAACACACAAAGGCTATTGGCTATAATTAGTTGACAACCCCCCCCCCCTCTCTCTCTCTCTCTAATATATATATATATATATATATATATATATATATATATATATATATATATATATATATATATATATATATATATATATATATATATATATATACACAGATAGAATAGATAGATATATAGATAGATAGATAGATAGATAGATAGATAGATAGACAGAGACAGACAGACAGACAGACAGGCATGCAGACAGACAGACAGACACACACACACACACACACACACACATATATATATATATATATATATATATATGACTCCACTGGCTATAAGGTATCTTACAGTAATAACTTGTTTTAGTTTGATAAATTCATCCTTCAGCTTCAGAGACGATATTCTCCAATCCTGTTTAGACAGATTCAAAATGATTGATACACACACAGAGAAGATGAGTATCGTCAATAAACAACCCAATATTGATACACAATTCGTCAAAGAAACTGACAGTTCCACTGATCATCCGCTGATTGCAATTATCCCCGAGAAATGACATGGTGATTAGCTCCACAGAAACCTACACTCGAGCATAAATCATCGCAAAATGATCCGTTAACGAACGGCTAAAAGGTTTCTTCTCCCTTTTACCTTCACGGTGACAAATCCAGATGTCATTCGATGATCAGCTTATTACTAACAACGGATCTATGGGAACCAGATCCAGATTTACTTGTCGCTGATTGCCCAATTAAGGCCCAGATTCAATCGTGTGGAAAGCGGTGAATACGAATTGATCCTGGTAGCTTATGACAGCTTTGTGCACCTGAGGGGATTAAATAGGTGGTTGCTTAATGCAGGACGAAGATGGTTGATTAGCATAATGTTTTTTTTTCATGGATGTATAAATGTTAGGGCAGTTTTGTTCCTTCTAAATCTACCAACTGATATTTATATATTTCGTATCAGTATCATCAGCATAGAGTCATATTCCCTAAGTACATGGCCTTTCATTTACACACAAAGTATACTTAGTCCATAACCTGAAGATACATTGTATACAGCTGGTTACGTGTATGAACGGAAATAAATTACTACTAGTAGTAGTAGTAGTAGTAGTAGTAGTTGTTGTGGTGGTGGTGGTGGTGGTGGTGGTGGTGGTGGTGTGGTGGTGGTGGTACTTCTACTACTACTACTACTACTAAAAATACTATCCATACCAAAACTAACTATCATATATAAAACTTCTTGCGTGTGTGTGCGCGCGCGCATGTGTGCGTTTATGTATGCGTGCGTGTGTGTGTCTTCATCAACAAAACATAAAGATATCTTTCTATTACCCTAGACCATCAAGTTTTAGTCCAGACGGTAATGCGTTAACAAAACAAGCAGGGATCAGAGTGTGGATTCTAACAGCAAAATTCAGCCATAAATTCCAATTAGATTAAGCAATAAAGAAACACACCGAGTGCTTATTGACATTGTTAATGGAAAGTATTAGTGGGGCATAAATGGAATATGGTTGTTAATGGACACCGCTAGTGGAATATTAATGGAAACTACTAACGGTGACTGCCAATGGCCACCACTAATACACACCACTGAATACCATTAATCAATCAATTTAGTGGACACTGGTTATTGTTATTTAAAAATAAAAAGGACAGTTTTTAACACACGTTGACACGTGTGTTGACACATGCTGACACATGCTGACGCACGTTGTTGCATGCTCCCTAAAGCATCGATATAGATCGTTTTAAAAGAGTACAAATCTCATAACATGTACCAATGACAGGGTGAGTACATTAACTCATAATATGTACTACTAGTAATGGCAGTTACAGAACACTGCATTCAGAATATAGCACATAGTGTGTAGGATCTAGCACACAGTGTCTAGGATCTAGCACACAATGTATAGGATCTAACGCACAGCTTGCGATCGAACAGAGTGTCTAAAATCAAGCAAACTTTTAATAGAACCCTTGTGCACCGAGAATAGAAACTAATACACTATCTATAAACTCAGTGCACTCTATGTAGAACCTAGTATACACTGAGAACAGAATCTACTTCACCGCGTAGAGAACCTAGAGTAACGCAAACAGAACCTATTATACTTGATAAAGAACCCAGATTATCATGAATAGAACCTATCATAATGTGTATAGAATCTAGATAATCATGAACAGAACCTAGCATACTGTATGAAACACTAATGTACTATATATTTAAGAGACTAGCAAGCAATGATTGTAGAACATAGAACGTTGTGAATAGAACCTAACACTGTGTATAAAACCCAATATGTTGGTTGTAGAAGGTTGACCAATGTATGCACTATACGCGAAACCAAACAGACACAAGAATACTGCACACAGAATCAAACGCACTGCGTACAGAACCTAGTACACTATTTATAGAATGTGTCGGATTGTATAATGAATCAACTAGCACTATAAAATTGTATATAGAACCATGTACATTGCACAGAGATGTGGTACTTAGTCCACTGTGCATTTGGAATTAATGCACTAAACTCACTATGTGCATGACCTATACCACCACCAATATCTAGTGAAAGTGAAGGGGGGAACCTGTTATGGAACCAAGAACACCTACTGTTCTAACTGCCCAGCTCTCTGCTCCGGGTTCCTTACCTTCTAACCCCATAATAGAACCAGTGCCATAACAGAATCGGTGACCTTTGACAACCAAGGTTAATTGCTTTTATCAACACCAACTACCATCGGAAGTGACCTATAACCCGGATGCTGGAAGCCATATTGGATTGCCGAAGGCAGCATCTCTAAACAAACTCCGTTTAGAAGATTGGTGGTCTACTGACGATAAAACTAGGACACCGGGACATTACGTCATACATCAAAATGAGGTGATTAGTGGCGGCGATTATAAACACTGAACAGTATGGCGGCAGTCAGACTGGTCTGTGATATATCGGGGGGGGGGGAGGGGGCATATTGTATAGACACACGGACAAGAGGTAAATTAGACACGCAGACATATGAACATACCAAAACGTTGACACAATAACGGTGTACATACAGTGATGTGGACACTGACAGATAGAGGGAGAGAGAAAAGGGTGAAACGGAGCGGACGGTTAGCAGGTTTAATCACTCAGTCCTTTCCTCATTCACTTAAATGTACTCGCATCTCAAGTAATCAAAGGTAATGTTTTGGAACATAAAATGACATTTTTGCTCTTGCAAAGGTAAATCCTCGACCTCAACTCGTTTGCTCACTCGCTCACTGACACCATAAATTAATTAATCAATCAATCAATCAATCACACAAACACACACAAACACACACATACACACAATAGAAGTACTGGTAATAGTGGTAATAGTAGTAGTAGTAGTAGTAGTAGTATGCAGCTAGTAGAGCATTGTGCGGCAAAATCTCATTGTGAGTTTGAATCCAGCTGTTGTGTAAGTAAATCCTGAACTCATTCATTCACTCAATCAATCAATCAATATCAATCAATCAATCGCACAAAAACAAACAAACACACGCAAACACACACACAATAGAAGTAGTAGTAATAGTAACATTAGTAGTAGTACTAGTAGTAGTCGTAGTATGCCAAGGTCACTCTGAAAGGACAGTGATTAGAGTTTGTGCCATAAACATGCCGGTTGTAGGTTCGAATCCAACTCACACCTGTTTTTGTGAAATGTTTCCATAAGGAGTCGTCCCAAGGTCTAATGTCAAAGTTATCTAACTTTAGTCACCAATACAATAAAAACAGCAATATCAAGAGGGGGAGAGAGAGAGAGAGAGAGAGAGAGAGAGAGAGAGAGAGCAATCGACTCCTATAAGATAGCCTATAACAATACTTCATCATTGAATGTTACAATAACATCAGCTGATGATGACTGGCCAACACATAACCTTACAGAACATAACCTTACAAAGGTCATAACGCCAACGATCAGCCTATCACGTGACCATTGTTGACCAATGAGTAATAAATGTTTGTCGTCGAACAATTCTGACCTAAAAGTTTCCAGTCATCCCGTTGTTCAGTATATATTGGATTTCGTCCAACAATCGGATGAGATCTGTCAGGTTTTAATCCATAAATATTTTATATTCTGACGTTCAGAACAGAGCGCCGCAAACCTCCAGACGCGTGTTCGTATCCGACTCATATCTGTGTTTGTGGGGTGTACAGTAGCCCCCCCCGCCTCCCCCGGACAGTCATCCCTCTACCATATACGTCCTAGATGTAACCAATCCCGCAGCCAGCAGCAGCTAAATAAACAAACAACTCCCTCGTCCCAATAGATAATCAAATTTCACTGGGTTCTTCCTCGGTGCAGTTCGTGATGATGATTCCGATGGTGATGATGATGATCATCATCATCATCATGATTGGTGTTTTACGGTTACCTTTGTGCACATGGTAGGCTAAATCGGCCGAGCGACCTCCAAAGATAATGAAGCGAAATCGAAGATGAAACACCCTTCAGATATGCCCACGCCGAGGTTCGAAATCAGCTGGTAGTGATCTGTGATCCAACGCGCTACCAGTTAGACCGCGGAGACCAGTTCGTAAAACGATCGACTGTAACCACCCGAACGTTGGGTTTCGGTGCCACGCTGATACTTACGCCTGGGGGATGTTTCATCCGTCAGTAGTCATCTCTCATCATCACCCTAGTAGTAGCGGTAGTAGCCCCGTAACTGCACATGCCAAATGAGAACTATGCCAAACATAAATACGCCAATCACTCATTCAGTTTCATAAAGTTATCGCAAACAAAATCGATTATTCCCGCTCCCACCCCACCCCTCATTTTACTCATTTTTGTAGAGTTATCTTTAAAGGGGCTCTCTCCAGCTTTCTTTTCTGCTGCCCCCCCCCCCTTCCAATATTTTATCGGTCCTGCCCATTCATTTCTTTCTTCTTTAATTCTCCCATCTCCCTCTCTTCCCATCTTTGCACCTGATTCTCGGACAAACGATCTCTCTCCAAGCTAATTCCTCACAATTACCTGCCATTGAGACATTTGTTATATATTGATCAGACGGAGGGGGGGAAGTCTGGGAGGGAGAAGAGATCAGTGAGGGAGGGGCGCGGGAGAGAGAGAGGGGGGATGAGAGTGACAGCAGGTGTACCCTCAATAAGTAACCATTGTTAGGTTTTGACCACGTCTAGTGTTACATATAAAATATGCTTGATTACGGCTTATTAGGGCGTATTATACGTCTGAGGCCCGAGTGGGCGTCCACTTAAAAACGTTATCGCCGGTTTCAGACATGTACGCGTACTTGTGTACACGTGCCTGAGTGCCAGATAATCTGTACTCTGGGTACCACGCCATCTGGCCTATCAATATAAACCATCAACAAATCTAACATTCCGGATCAACCTCTGGTCGGTTGCGTCGGACTATAGAGTGCCACCTTGGGATTTGATTCCCACTGTGACCAAAATATATGACACGGAGTGAGTGAGACATATAGCCAGGGGGATAGGAACTCACTCACTCACTCACTCACTTACTCACTTACTCAGTTATATGGCTGCTTGGTGAATTCTAACATTTTGAATGTCTGACATACATCTCACATCCCACAAAACACCATACAACACTACACATATATACAGTAAATGAGTCCTTATCGCTACAATAAAACTAGGTGGTCCAATAAGACAGGTGGTCATAGAGGACGGTTGTCGGGAAAGTTAAGTTCCCCTACACTTTTGTATTAATGAGTCAAAATGAACGATGAAATATCCTTCAGATACAGTCTGGCAGCAGTTTGTATGCCATATGTTACAGATCTGCGACCAAACGCGCTATCGACGGAACCGGACACGTTTTAATGGTCAATGAGACGGGTGCTGTCTGAAGACCAGGCAGTCCTCTAAAACAAGCAGTCGCCGTGACAGGTTGACTGTACGTGACACTGTAACAAACCATGGGCCATAACAAACATCAATCAGTCCGATGCCTTCTGGGTAGCCTCTGACTGTACATCAGCCAGCATGTTACAGATCAGTTGTCGAACACTAATACGGTTAAGGAATGTTTTCCGATTTCTAAACGTCTAATATTGTTTGTCGTTTAGAAGAAGAAGACCCCGTGTCCTGGTCATGGTACAACAGTAACCTTATTACTGCCGTAAAGACATACCGACCACATCAGTGGTTCTCCTCGGGGTCAAAAACAACATATTTTGGGGCAGATGTTTTCTGAGAAGAGCTGCTCTGAACTGTGCTCTGAACTTTAAATCCATTATACACACACACGGACGCACGCATGCACGCACATAGAGAGAGAGAGGGGGGGGAGATAGTGTGTGTGTGTGTGATGGATATATATATATATATATATATATATATATATATATGGAGAGACAGAGGGAGAGAGAGAGATGTAAGTCTAAATGTTCGGCCATTTTTAACTCTGCTTCAATAACGAAGTCGTCACATAAATAAATACCAATAAAAAGCCAATTCTCTGAGAAACGTCTGGTGTATAGCTCACTCACTACTTTACCCACAATACCCACGACATCCGTCCAGACCAGCCTCCATACATCCACCCCGAGGGATCTGCGTCCCACCATCTCCTATATGACACCATATTGTGGACAAAGTGGATAAAATATCATCTATAATCAGTTCTGATGTGTGACCATGACTGATTGATAACCCAAACAGCCTGTAAGAGAGGGGTGCCACCTTCCATCGGTGATGTAGAAGTGGGTGAGTTAATGCCAGAGACGGGGGGGGGGGGGTGAGAAATACTGTACATCAGTGGTGTGGTGTGAGGGTGATTTTAAACTAGGGATGGCAAGGGTGACGGTACATTAGGGATATAGGAGGTCATTTTACACCAGGGCTTTGTTATATTGTACACCAGAGATAATGGGGGGTTATACCAGAGATGAGTAAGGTGTGTTGTTGTAGCCAGGAAAGCAGAGGGGTGACTGTACACCAGCCATATGCAGGGTGGACATTTTACACCAGGAATGGGGGAGGATTATGTACACAAGGGGAAAAGGCGTCGACGACTTTACACCAAGGTCGGGGAGGATGAGGGGGGGGGTGCGGGAGATCGGTAGGGGGTGAGCATCTGCAGTCAGCGCATCAACAGTAATAAACAATATTAAACAGTAACATGACAACAACACGAAAATTAAACAATTTCTGTTAATGACAGCTATCATCGTGACACTAATGAGGCTCAATTATCGACCCCGGTTTATGATTGACGTCTGTCATAATGCCACTGATCACGTCAATAACAAGATTCTCTGTCTGACGTTTGTCTTGATGACACCGACCACGTCAATAACAACAGCTCGCGACTGGCTACTGGCACAGTGACACCTGTAACATTAATAACAATACAAGTGTCAAACCGAGACAACGTTACATCTCAATCACAAACTGCCGCACAATATCGCCCATAACACCCGATGGCCGAATTGATCGGATGCCCTCTGACCTGCCCTAGATTGCCCCTGATATCTCGGATTACATTTCTGGATAAGGCTTCATCTAATCTGGCTAACATGGTAGATTGTATAAATATCAGTTTTGTCACGTCTGATCACGGCAAACGGTGGATGAGGTGACTTATTCTGTACAGCATTTGATGCACTATGGCTACATCTTCTCCAAACCACATTATGACCAGCCACACCACACCATACCACCATTCATCAAAACGTTGCGGTTATCAATACTTCACCACACTAAACCGCACACAAACTGTGAACCACACCATACGAAACTACTGTCATACACACCATACTTCCGTCATCCACATCATACTAGCCACACTGCTGCCATCCACACCACACCACACTACTGGCATCGACGTCATACTACTGTCAGCCACACCACACTACGCCACACTACTGTCATCCAGCCATACCACGCTACTGTCATTCACACCACACCACGCTACTGTCATCCAGACCACACCACACTGTTTTCTGCACACCACACCACACTACTGTCATCCACACCACACTACTGTCATCCACACCACACCACACTACTATCATCAACAACACACCACACCACACTACTGTCATTCAAACCACACCACACTACTGTCATCCAGCCGCACCACGCTACTATCACCCACACCAAACCACACCACTTTCATCTACACCACACCACACTATTGTCATCCACACCACACTACTGTCATTCACACCACACCACACTACTGTCGTCCACACCATACCACACCACACTACTGTCATCCGCACCACACTACACTATTGTCATCCACATCACACTACTGTCATCCACACCACACCACACTACTGTCGTCCACACCATACCACACCACACTACTGTCGTCCGCACCACACCACACTACTGTCATCCACACCACACCACACTACTGTCATCCGCACCACACTACACAACTGTCATCCACACCACACCACACAACTGTCATTCACACCACATCACACTACTGTCATCCACACCACACCACACTACTGTCATCCACACCACACCACACTACTGGCATCCGCACCAAACCATACTACTGTCATCCACACCAAACCACACTACTGTCATCCACACCACACCACACTGTTTTCTCCACACTGTAAACTAATGGATGTTGATATGACTTCAGTAGCTATCTCAATCTTCATCATCGTCTCCAGAACGATAACCTTTATCCTCGGGGAGAGTTATCTGATGGAAGAACAGTTGTGTCCTTCCTGTTCTCTCCAACAGCACAACAGATAAGGCTAATGTGAATGTGTCAAATAGCACACATGACACATCTAAACTGCTGTCTCAACTGGTACATGACCTGTACATTTTCACTTAGCCTCAGGTTTGTGCACCTGTACAGTATTTCACCACCATTAACTCACCGGGAAGCGTTCAGTGCTGTAAGTGACAATTACAAGTATCTTGTTCGATAAAGAACTCCGTGAGAACATAAAAGATAACAGTAAGTTGGTGGTTTCAGCACAATGACCTCCGGCTCTCTAGAATACACTCTACCCCTGAGGCATCAATACTTCATCTTTCCACACACGCACGCACACACACACACACACACACACATGATATATATATATATATATATATATATATATCTCACACTAAGAACTTATGTTATCAGCTTTTATCAGAATATATAGAAAATGGTATTATTATCCCGGGTACAATTGTTGATAGGATTTTTAAAATGGGATTCTCTCCAATTGATGTTTTATTTCACAATATATGTGATATATAGGATCATGTTTTCAACAATGGTACAGTCAATTATTTACATGTGCTGTTATTCAGTGAACATTTTATTAAACCTTGGTGTTGCGAGTACTATTTACACGTGACTTTTAAAAGTATTATATTATGTGATATCGCTGTATATCTGTTCTAATGAACATTGTATTCTATGCCATGTTATTGTACTACCTATTTTAAAATATATTGCGTCCCAGGTGCTATTATTGTACATGTTTTAATGTATTTATTATACTGACATTTTTCTCCATTAATGGAGGTTGAATTAAATAAATAAATAAATTATATACAAACACACACACACACACACACACATATATATATATATATATATATATATATATATACACCAGCCGCTAAAACAGATTGCCGACCACTCAAAAGGCTAACTAAGCAGCCATTCGGCACCAAGTTTTATGTGGTAACCCGGCCTCCCAGACACACACATATTACATCATCACCACGGGCCCCACCCCAGAACCCGTCGAGGGCCTCTCAGACAGACGCCCATTCGACCTGCATACCCCCCCCCACTCGGGTCATCTGACATTCTTGAGGCACGTCACGGAGGATTTATCACGGTAATTTCCACCTCACAGACGAGTGGTTTTATTTTCTGGCAATTTCGCCCCGATAATGGCTATCTGAGATGACAATAAAACTTGGGACAGAACTGGCTCATCCCGGAATGACCGGGAGGTGGGGGGAGTAGTGTGGGGTGGGGTGTTGGGTTGGTTGGTTTAGAGGAAGATATGATTTATCTTATCACCGTTTTGGCGATGGTCACTGGGAACAGATCCGGAAAACGTTAATGAGCTTCCAGACTGGGTAACAAGCTCCAGATAATTGTTGCCTGGGTGTTCATCACCGGTTGGGTAACGGGTGGGCTTAGTGTAATCCCAGCCGCGGGATAATAAGCTGTAAATGACCATATCCTGGGTAATAAACTTCAGATGACCAAAACCTGGGTAATAAACTTCAGATGACCACATCCTGGGTGATAAACTCCAGATGACCATACCCTGAGTAATGTAACCTGCCTTAGGTAAATACAGAATGAGTGACATACCTCAAATGGCCATAGCCTGAGAAATAAACTTCATATAGCTATAGTCTGGCTGAAACAAAATGGCTACTTTCTGATTAACAAAATATTACAGGACTAAAAGCGAAAGTAGCAACCTTACAATGAATACAGGTTGGGTAGTCAGTGTAACAAGTCTTAAAAGTCTATGGTCTTGGTAAAAGAAACTTTGCTACCGAGGTTGTGGGTATTTAATGCTTAGCTGGCTAAAACCTGTGTACGTTAAATGATAACAGTATTGGTAAAAAAAACTAGCTGACTACAGCCTGGGTAACAAACTAGCTGACTACAGCCTGGGTAACAAACAAGCTGACTACAGCCTGGGTAACAAGTCCTCGGCGACTACAGCTCTGAATAACAAACATAAGACGCCAACAGTCTGGAAAATCATAACCACCTAATAATAATAATAATAATAATATTTATTATTATTATTATTTATATTTAATAAAGCACCCTTACTAGCAGGAGCCATTTAAAGTCGCTGTACTGTGATACCAAACGTTGGGTAGCAATCTTCCATAAATAAGGCTTGACTAACAAATTTTAGGAGAATCACAGCCTGGTTTACAAACAACGCACAATCACAAACTGGGTATCAGTATCCAGACAGGGCCTACGTAACAATGTTCGAATAAACCTACAAAACGGGTAAAAACCATTAACCAAAGACAGCCCAGGTAACTGATGTACTCTTTGATAAAACACCAAACTAAGTTACCATTTTTCCGCAACGTTTTAACCCATCAGAGGAGTCGCCTTATCCCCATTAAAACATTGCCTCGAGGCCTAAAGGCTCGGCTGGTGTTAAAACGATGTTAAATGTTATCACGAGTTGGAGATAAATATTGATGGCATTAACAGACGAAGCGGTGTTATGACATACACGGGACGTGTGATGACAGCCAAATAGCGGAACGAAATCTCTTTATATATAAAATATTAACCGCTGGAAGGATTTAAACCGGCATCAAACTGGGACCGATTAGTTACCGTTTGATATGGGAAGAGGATCCACCACGGTTGTAGTAATAGTGAAATCAGATATTTATATCACACACACACACAAACACGCACGCAAACACACACACACACACATATATATATATATATATATATATATATATATATATAGGTGAGTGAGTGAGTGAGTGAGTGAGTGAGTGAGTGAGTGAGTGAGTGAGTGAGTGAGTGAGTGAGTGAGTGAGTGAGTGAGTGAGTGAGTGAGTGAGTGAGTGAGTGAGTGAGTGAGTGAGTGAGTGAGTGAGTGAGTGAGTGAGTGAGTGAGTGAGTGGGCTTCCATAATGATATATTCCAGAAACACAGGTAAAATTCAGATTCCAACTCACAACCTGGGTGGTTGTAGCGCAATGCTTTATTCGCTGCGCTAATTGAGAACCCGGGGGGGAGGCATTAACAGACGAAGCTGTATGACAAACGGGACGTGTTGAACCAAATGGGAACGAAATCTCTTTATATATAAAATTCCCAAGATTTAAACCGACAAACGGGCCAAACCGTTTGATATAACAGACCACACGGTTGTAGTAATATGAAATCAGATATTTATATCACACACACACCAACCTATATCATACACACACCAACTACATATATATATATATATATATATAATATAATGTGAGTGAGTGAGGAGAGCAGTGGTGATGAGTGGTGGTGAGTGGTGATGAGCAGTAAGATATTTAGTATCGGTAGATGATGTATGAGTGTGGGCATGACAGCCGACAGACAATATACCACAAACAAGAACGCGTCAAACCTTTCAAGTCGACAGCAGGGCATCCTCAAAAGGAAGTAATTCTTCCCGTGTCGGAATATGTAGAAGCGCCCCCTGCAGCACTTCCTGATTGGCGGAACCACCTGTCCGTTGTTCACCTGCATGACGTCACCGGATGTCGGCATCTCCGACAGATCTTCCTTCATAATAATCACCGTATGTTTTGGCTATGTATCCGAGAAAAACGACGATCGTGATATGTATATCCAGAAAGATCCCGAACAAGAGAATACCACTCCTGATCGGGTTTACTTCACTCTTTATCGGATTTCTACGTCATTCACGTCATCCTTACGTCACATGCTCATGCGCGATTCTGGTCTTCACAAAATATATATATATATATACATATTCTTAATAAGTATCGTATCTGTCGCGTTCTGATTACCGACACAAGCATCCAGATTGCTACTCGGCGACTGACATTAGAACACTAGCACTGATAACTCCGGATCCAGAAAGCGCTGCCCCCATCGCCGCTTCCGGGTCACAAATGGCGCGAAACAGTCAGATATCGGTCGTGAAAGGGCCAAATGGCTGTACTCCTAAAGGGGGCCGAGTTATCGGGTTAATGCTGGCTTCCATTGCCGCATAATGGCAGATTATAATCGGCGAATGGCAGATCCCGGTGAGATGGAAACCCGGCTCGTCGCGGTGCCAATGTCAGTCAGAGCACACCGACCACTTCGGCATTAACAATGTATAGCCGAGAGAACACGCGCGTACAGAGACGCGAGTCCGAGACGCACACATATACACGAACGGAGACACAGACACGCGCGCACGCACGCGACCACTAGCGGAATGATGGCGCGCGGCGCGAGGCGGCGCCACAGGCGTCCTCCAACCAAAATGCCTCGACCGCGGCGGCGGGGGAAAGTGCGAGTCCCCGTTTTGTCGACGCCGGCAGCCCGAAGGAATAATGGCCTTAATCGAATAATGTACGGCTAGCTCCCTGTCCGAGCATGTCTATAATACATTGATCGTGTGTAGGTGGGTGATGGTGGTGGTGGTGGTGGTGGTGGGTGGGTGATGACGGTGGGTGGCCGACTCCGACGCATATGTCACAAATACACGTGTATCCGAGCCGCTTATCTCGAATGAGCACACTCCGGGGCGAGTGGGGACAGCCCCGCGGGGCGTGTGTGTGGCTGTGGGGCTGGTGGTGGCTCTAAAAACAAAGATGAGCCTACGTCGTTATTGTTGTCAATGCGCTATCGATTAAGGAATAAATGGAGCGGAATTTCCGGTCCAGATATTGAGACATCGCGACTTACGGGCCCCGCAGAGTTGTAACGGTTATCATGAACTTATAAAACGAAACCGATAACCAATACGACGACGACAACAATAACAAAATGGGGGGGGGGCGACTCGGATTGGTGCTAATCCGCATCAACAACAACAACAACAACAACAACAACAACAACAACAACGTCGTCGTGACAAACGTTGTCTCTAGACGAGGCGGAGGAGGAAATATATGCGAAAATAATCCAGTTCAATCGGAATTATCCACCTCGAAGTGGACGAAATCGCGTAGAAAACTCGAACATTATAGTTCGGCTTAATAGCAAAAGCCGAAAAGATCCAAATCGTTCTCGAGGCGGAAAAATGCGGAGAAATCTATACATTAAAACTAGACGAAAACATAGAAAGCCGTCATTGATTTACAATAACATAAAGAAAACAGAAACTAAAATAAATACAGCGACAACACAAAACAATTCAACAACTAAATATATATATATATATATATATATATATATATATATATATATATATATCAGACATGAGAGTGGCCTGGCCTTTGAAACAAATCCTGAAAACCAGGAAAGGAAATTCCAGAGCGAACTGAGCCACATGCACCTAGGGATGCGTGTGTGTGTGTGGGGGGGTGGGTGTGATTTGTGCATTATTAGGACAATCTGAGACTACTAGAGTGGGGATAAAACAAGACTTTAACAAGAGAAACTTTTCAAACCACCAGTCTGACACACTCCCCCATTTCAAAAAACCTTATTTTCAGCTGTGGGAAAACCGGAAATCCCGTAAAGCCCGGAAAACTCTCATCCCCGAATATATACAAAAAAAAGAAATCGAAATTAGCATAACAAACCGAAACAAAAACGCAACCAAATTACTAACAATCAATCTTTGTTGTCCATCGTCCGTCGAACGAATATTACCAATTAGATGTATTATACCGGGGGGGGGGGGGGGGGGGGGTCGTAGCGTCGGACAAGGGATTTTGACGCGGAGAATTTTCCAATAACGAACATAAACACGTCTAATAAAAGAGCTCTCTCCGTCATCTACAGTACTGAGACGGGCTGATGTTGGCCCTACAGCGACTGATAGACGGACGAAGAAGGTCATATCTTTACACCGATATGTCGACGAGTCGATGATTTATGAGAGGATCGCATAAAACCCGGATCTACTTCGACGTCCGTCAGATGGTCGCCATATTTTCCGCGCCCCCGGCAAATCGCCGGCGAGATATTACGCTCTCGGCGAAACATCCGAAGCGCGGCATCGCAACCTTTCCGGTGGACGTCGTCGATCCCG
Organism: Paralvinella palmiformis; assembly: GCA_025642065.1. Taxonomy (NCBI): domain Eukaryota; kingdom Metazoa; phylum Annelida; class Polychaeta; order Terebellida; family Alvinellidae; genus Paralvinella; species Paralvinella palmiformis. The sequence continues at coordinate 181,945 of JAODUP010000295.1, forward strand.
AAACGCGCCAATATCCTCTAGGCAACAAGATTGATGATTGATGTATTTTGTGCACGTGGTAGGTTAAATTGGCCGAGCGACTTCCAAAGGTGCTGAAGCGAAGTCGAAGACGAAACACACCCTTCGGATATGCCCACGCCCAGGTTCGAACTCGGGTGGTAGTGATCCGTGATCCAACGCGCTACCAGTTCGACCACGGTGGTGCCCCTCTTGCCCCATACAGCCGACTGGATAGCACCACTCGGTTGCCCATAAGTGGCCGCTGCGATAAGGAACCCCTCGTGTCCGCGTCGGAACCAAAACCCGGAGCTGAACCGACGTATTATTCGACCACGGAGACGGGGAAACCATCCGTTCAAACAATCCCGACGCTAACTTTGTCTGTCTAATCGGCCATTAAAATCAGCTGAAATCCATCTCCCTCGCCGGTTCCTTTTATTGTCGCCCACCGAGGAACGATCACCGCCACCAGAGGGCGTCTATCTGTCGTCACCGATAACCGGAACTATGTCGGCTTCCGGTTCATTGACCACAGAATGATATGTTCGCTAAGCGTGCCGTACCGAGCCCCGATATATAAGCTGTACAGTAGGGAGAACCATTTGCATGGTTCATCCCATCGAGCCTTCATTACGACCATACGTCATTGTGTCAGGAGCTGTAATCAAAACATCGATACGGTCTTAACTGATACCCCTTTGCCTGCCTACCTCATCCCTCTCCCTCAACAACCCCCTCCTCGAGGTTTACTTACAGGCCTTGTAGATGCCCGTTTTACATTTGGCCGCCGCATCGCGCTCTGATCTGTCGTTGTTTCGTAAAAGAATATGCAATAATGATAAACTATTGCCACAGCGGAAAGGCGTGTGTGTGTGTGGTGTGTGTGTATGTGTGTGTGTGTGTGTGTGTGTGTGTGTGTGTGTGTGTGTGTGTGTGTGTGTGTGTGTGTGTGTGTGTGTGTGTGTGTGTGTGTCCTCCGCCTGTCTTATCTGTCGGTCTGCCTATTTGTCCAATAGTCTTGTATTTACGTACTTACATGTGTACACGCTGGCCTGTTTATTCGTCGGTCCGTCCGTATATCTATGTTTTATCAGTGTATATGTATCTATGCACGTGTGTGGGATTCAGAATGATGGATAAGGAAGTGTGTCTCCGTTTGTCTGTCTCTGCGTGCGTGCGTGCGTGCGTGCGTGCGTGCGTGCGTGCGTGCGTGCGTGCGTGCGTGCGTGCGTGCGTGCGTGCGTACGAACAGTGAATATACCCCTTGTATAACACCCAATCAGACCAAGCCAACGGGTCTCTGTAAAAACTGAAATATACTCCAGCCATCAATCGGTTCCTCCGGGTTCGATTTCCCCGTCATTCATCAATCAGGCAATTGACCTATGTCACAGTGGAATACTTAACATCGCTCCGGAATGGCGTAGAGTTTCCCTCGGAGTATCCTGGATTAGGCCAATTGATGGCCAATCCATAATCCGGAGTCTGACTGATGGCCATTGACGGGGCTCACCTGTTCGTTTATCAACCGACCAACTCTTGGCCAGGTACAGGTAATCTGGTCCAACAACATCGACCACAACATCCTACCAGCAAACCATTAATAAAAAAGCACACTATGGACTGTAATATTCTAAACAATTACAGACCTGTTTCAAATCTTACATTTTTATCTAAAGTTATAGAAAGGGAAGTTGCTTTCCATCTAAACAAATATTTAATCAATAATAACCTTAATGAATCACTACAGTCTGCCTATAAAAGTGGTCACAGCACTGAAACAGCCTTGGTTCGAGTGAAAAATGATATTATGATGTCAATTGATCAAGGTAAGCCAGTAATAATTGTTCTTCTGGACCTGTCTGCTGCATTTGATACAGTTGACCATAATGTACTTTTCTCTAGGTTAAAAGACATGTTTGGTCTGTCAGGTAGAGTACTTGAATGGTTTAGATCCTATCTGGAACAACGCTCCCAGAGAGTGTCTGTTCATGGTATTTTATCTGACATTCAGTTTTTGTTATCTGGTGTACCACAGGGTTCAGTTCTTGGTCCTCTGGTTTTCACAATGTATACCCGTCCTGTTGGGTTCATTGCGCAGCGATATGGGGTTAAATATCACTTGTATGCTGATGACACACAGCTGTATATATCACTGGATCCTGACAATGAGTTAAATTTCTCCTCTTCCTTGAAGAATTTAGAACATTGTATTGCCGATATTCGGCTATGGATGACTCAAAATCTTCTAAAACTAAATGATAATAAAACAAATATTTTATATTTCGCATCACCACATTGTGTTAAATCCCTAAAGACACCAGCATTACAGATGGGTGCATCTTCGATTACCCCTAAACAAATCTAGGGGTTATTTTTGACCAATGTATTAACATGCACGAACATGTCACATCAGTATGCCGAGCTGCCTACTACCATCTTAAGAACATCCACTTTTTAAAAACATTCTTGACACAAGAATCACTTGTAACTGTAGTTCATGCCTTTGTTACATCTCGTATAGACTATTGTAACTCCCTGTTATATGGCATATCTGATTATAACATTAATCGCCTTCAGCGAATTCAGAATAGTGCAGCTCGCATTGTAACAAATACTAGAAAATATGATTATATCACCCCAATTATTCAAAAACTACATTGGCTACCTGTTAGACAGTTGTATCCTTTTTAAGATTCTGTTGATAACTTATAAATCTATTAATGGTATGGCGCCAGAATACCTGTGTGAACTGGTTTCCATTAGAAAGTCATCCCGAAAACTCAGGTCATCCAGTCAGATACTATTGCAGGTGCCAGTGTCTCGGCTCAAGTCATATGGTGATTGTGCGTTTAGTGTTGCAGCCCCCACTTTGTGGAATAAGTTGCCGGCAAATATTAGAAATGCGTCGTCTCTTGGAAATTTTAAGTCTCTTCTAAAAACACACCTATTTAAGGTCGCTTTCACAGATAAATAATTATTATCTTTTAAATCATTACAGGGTTTTTACACACATTATTTCGGGTATTATTATATTACATATTATTTGTACAGCGCCTTTGAATGGCTCCTGCTAGTAAGGGCGCTTTATTAAATATACATTATTATTATTATTATTATTATTACCAGCTTCATCAACTCTCAAAGAAGGGACAATTTGTAGCGCGAAAATCAATTCTTAACCCGAGATCAAACTGTCAGCTGTAAAGACCATGACGACGGCATATTTAATAATGCTGTAAACTCTGTCAAATATATATATATATATATATATATATATATATATATATATATATATATACCAATTCTGATGGATTCCATTTGTGAACTGAAATATGACCGGTTCAGTTCTGAATACGTACATGGACATGTGTTTGGCATCTTTATGTCTCATTTATTGTCTAAAAACGTTATTTCACAAACATGAATAGTCCAAAAAATCATATCATCCAACCTGACCTATATATCCGTACGCACCAGTGTTCGCCGATTTCGGTTTATACTAGTCCGTGCCTAGTGACGCCTACCTTCTGCCAGTTTTGAAACATTACGGCCAGTCAGGCCCAGTGTAGACACATGTAAGGCCGAACGTTTATTGCCGGGAATTCCCTTCCCGCCGAACAATTAATCAACCCGATTACTTCTGTACGGGATCTGAACCATTGTTGACGCATCCTAAATACTCATTCTTGGCCATGCCTCCCCTACTAGATGTGTTCTGTTCGGTTGATTCAACGAATTTTGGGTGATTGAGTGATTAAGTGGTCGGTCGGTCAACTTTGTTTAGCATAAAAGCCTCTCACCTGGGATATATAACCGAAGTGCTACTCAAATGGCAAATGAACTGACCACCCGAAGCATTTTTACTGAAACGCTAAACATCCCGCAGAGACAGCTAACGGTGAGATTTGATCCGGCGACATCGAAATTAACAAGACCACAGCCAACCAGCAGTATCACCGTAACGCCTATATTTCACGTCACGACAAGCCGAGACCCCTCCCCACACCTTCCCACAGATACACACACACACACACAGTGCAGTCAATAGCGCAATACGCTGCAGACCTGCAGGTCGTGGAGCCGAATCCCGGTGTTACTTGTATTTGAGCAATGTTTCATCCATCAATGAATAAACAACTTCCGACTGATCATCTCACTGGAGCAACCACTCTGCCATATGGACCAGATGAGACTGGCGCCAAAAACTAAACGAATCACTCACTCACTCACTCACTCACTGGCTTGCCAACTAAAGAATGAAACGTCAACGCCTTACTCTTATCAGCATCGTTTAGATTCGGCTAACATCGAAATTAAACAACGAAAACTGAAGATGTAGTCATTAGACGGTAAAAAGACAGGCCGTAACAATCAAATTAAAATGGAATCCAAATAGCGATAATAATAAAATATAAATATGATACAGAAAAAAAAAATTCAAAAACAACAATGACTCAAACGAATAAAAAGAACAATGATTCACAAACAATGACTCAAACGAATAAAAAGAACAAGAATGATTCAAAACAACAATGACTCAATACATCGTGCCGGTAACAATGGCGCCCTCTGGCGTATTTACGTCGCTCGTCCCCCAAAAAAATATTCCCGATATAATTAATAATTAATTCCGAACTATTACGAGCGCTTAGTACGCCAAATGGCGGAATTGTTCATCGTAATTCCAGTAATGAAGGAAAATCTCACACATAATCACGAGAACGAGGACGGGCAGACGATAAATAATGAACTCAGCCGACCGGCATTAAACGAAACCTCGGCACATACGCCAGGTGGCGCTCGGCCGTTTACGGTACGATACCGTTATCCCGATGGTTGGCTAATAATTAATCCAATCCGGCAATTAAATGATCCGGAACACGACCGCCGGAACGTTCCAGCGATGGCCAATCTTCGGAATTCCATTCGCCGATCCAGTGCCTCACATTAAGAGCGTCCACGTCGTGTATCATCGACACGATAAGAGAAGACGTTGCTTCTTATAACACACTCCGGATCCCGGATCCGTACCCGATGTTTCTTTGGTGTCGGTCGACTCCGGAGCCGAGATAGGGACTCCTGACCGCTTCCGGATAAAGATATCAATCCGATGAGCGGCCGGCAAACGATAAGCTTGGTCCTCGGCGTGCTGGCACCGGTTAAGGCGATATTTCCACGTGACCAATCACGTGGCGGGGACGCGGTGCGTGAAGAAGAATTCGTCCCCAGTCAAAACGGACACTTATCCCCTCGTGCTCCGACTAGCCATCGGAAACGCTTGCCCCGGCCCCGACGTTGAGCCGACTATCAGACGGACGGACAAACCGAAGAAGGCAAATGGTTGTGGGTGGGGGGAGGACGAAAAGAGAAGCTTCGGATATCATCTGTTTGCCGGCCTGTGATTGGCTCGTGTCGTGGCCGCCGGACCAGCTCCCGTGGGCAGGACAGAAATCAGTGCCAACGTCCACGAAACGACACCCACCCCACCCCATCCCACTCCGCTCTCGCTTATAACATATCTCCTCAAGTAGGTGATCTTTGGTTCACCCACGGCGCTGGTCAAACCCGGAGAGGCGACTCACCAAGAGTCCCCGGGCAAATGAGATGATCGGATGAAACATCCAACAGAGACAGGCATGGTTGGAAATCGAACCCGGGCAACACAATACGCGAACAAGCGCCACATGGAAGTGCCCACGGGTTGGAAAGAAAAACATTCGCAACTTAAGATTGCATAATACGGAATCGGCGAACCCCAGACTGTGAGGGGTCTTCTGGTTCCTAAGATAAAGGCTCCCCACTTCCTCCTCCCCGGCTCCGCCCACGCCTTGGGTCCACTCGCGAAGATCAATTATTAAAACCGGTCGTTCGATGTAACTTTGCCTGAACTCCATCAAAGCTGTGACACTCTGTGGTGGCGGGTGATGTGTAAGTGGTGGGGGTTGGTGCTAGTGGTGGTGGTGGTGGTGACGGTGGGGTTGATGTCCGTGCCTGAGTGACAGACATCAGACGAGGGCGACACACACACACACATATACAGTCTGGGTTCTTTAGAGTCAGACAGAGAACACACGATGACATCCCGGCGAGAGCCGATCGCTTGGAATGCGTTAAATCAATTAACGGGTGGTCGCGACCAGGAGGCGATGTGACGATCATACAACCATCCCCCCCCCCACAACCTACACAGCCCCCCCCCCCTTGCTCTCCCTCCTCAGAGCTGCCACGCGATGGTCGGAAGCCGGACGTCGGCGTAAATAGGAAATCATTACGTCTTCCTATGGCCCCGGGCAGGGACACCGACTGGGGGGGGGGGCGATGCCGAGAAGCCGTCTAGTGAGCTGACTGGCCCGACATTGATCATGCTCCCCTGATCCGGGAGCCATCAATACACGGCATGGACAGGATCCAGACGGCTGACGGCATCATTCGGCCGGCTGACATACTGTACCCGGTAAATATGGTCAAGTCTGTATATTAACCAGGGGACCGAGCCACTTCCCCTCCTCGTCGTGGTGTTGGTGGTAGCGGTATTGCTAATACTGGTGTTGGTGGTGGTGATGGTAGTGGTGCTGGTGGTGATGGTGGTGGTGTTGGTGCTGGTGATGTTGATGGTGGTGGTGCTGGTGGTGATGGTGTCGGTGGGGGTTGGTGGTGGTGGTATTGCTAGTACTGGTGTTGGTGGTGGTGTTGGTGATGGTGCTGGTGATGTTGGTGTTGGTGGCTCAGGATGGTGTTGGTGGTGATTCAGGGTGTTGCTGGTCGTGGTTGTGGTGGTGGTGGTATTGCTAATACTGGTGTTGGTGGTGGTGATGGTAGTGGTGCTGGTGGTGATGGTGGTGGTGTTGGTGCTGGTGATGTTGATGGTGGTGGTGCTGGTGGTGATGGTGTCGGTGGTGTTGGTGGTGGTGGTATTGCTAGTACTGGTGTTGGTGGTGGTGTTGGTGATGGTGCTGGTGATGTTGGTGTTGGTGGCTCAGGATGGTGTTGGTGGTGATTCAGGGTGTTGCTGGTCGTGGTTGTGGTGGTGGTGGTATTGCTAATACTGGTGTTGGTGGTGGTGATGGTAGGTGATGGTGGTGGTGTTGGTGTTGGTGTTGGTGCTGGTGATGTTGGTGGTGGTGTTGGTGTTAGTGGTTCAGGGTGGTGTTGGTGGTGGTGGTGGTGATGATGGTGGTGGTGGTTCAGGGTGTTGGTGTTGGTGGTATTGCTAGTACTGGTGTTGGTGGGGACTGTGATAGTGACTAGTAGCCGGTGGCACACCATATCTATATAGACATAAATAAGTGTTAATACTGTCTACCCGCTGATATCATATTTCAGATGTCTCCCTCTACCAGCATCATGACAACTGGTCATTTACTTCAAAAGGATTGGTCGTGGAAGTGCTGTAAGTGTGTGTACGTTCTGTGTGTGTGTGTGTGTGTGTTGTGTGTGTGTGTGTGTGTGTGTGTGTGTGTGTGTGTGTGCGTGTACGTGTGTAGTGTGTACGTGTGTCCTTGCGGACGTACGGGCGTCTTTGTGTCTGCGAGAAAATTCATCGAGTGTTTAAATCCAGAAACAGGACTTTTTTCTACAGCGTAATAGTACATCAGTTCACACACATACACACACAATACGTAAGCCCCTTTTTAACAGTTCCCGATCCTTCCGCTCGAAGGATCTAGTTCGACCGCCATCTTTACACTGATCCCTCGCTCCACCTATCCAATTTTATTAAGTAGCTCTGTCCAATCAACACGTGTCGTATTAAACATTACCACAAAAAAACACCCCATCAACGACGAAATGCTCCACGGACGCAGACATCTTTCCAACTCGCCCTAATCAAGCTGCAGATCTGGCGCCTCTGGTTAGGTTCCGGGGACGTTCGCCCTTTCGTCACCCCTGAGCCTATATGTCACTTATTTCGGCATATCGGTTTTCGTTTGAATTAAGTTTATCTTATTGACGCATTACTGAAATGATATCGTGAGAGTCAGTCTTAATTTCCACTAATAATAAATCAAACCAAACTGTATCAAAATATTCCTGTGCATAGTGTGGGCTCCAATTTATATATATATATATATATATATATATATATATATATATATATATATATCTTTCTTAATATATATATATATTATTAATATATATATATATATATCGTAACAAAGAGATAGGAGAAATGAAAGGATAAAATTCATATTAGCTGATTCGATGTCAGACAGACTGAGCGAGACAGTGAAACAAACATCTCAGAAAGACTCCAACTGACAGCAAAATCCTATATAAAGAGTCTAAAGGAGAAGACAGACATACAGACAGACAGACAGACAGACATAACAGTCGGGTACAGAGAGAAAAATCCAAAGACTTTGAAATGGATAAATAAATGCTGACAGACTGACAGAAAGTCTGATAGTATAGGACTGACATAACAGTACCAGGACCAACCCACGCCACAGTCGGACACGACACACGACAAAACAAGACACTGGAATATTATAATCAAACTGGTATTAACTTCAGTAAAACACACAGTATATACCGTGACCACTACTTACTACTAATCCAATACATACAAAATATATATATATATATATATATATATATATATATATATGCCCACACACGCCCCCGCACACACGCACACACAAAATTAAAACAGTCCACTTATGCTAAGCTAAGCTTTAAGTACTAAGTGACCGTCATCCGAAATGTAAAAAACACACACACACATCCACTGGCAATGTGGTCGTCATATCAGAGACACGCACTCACAAACACCGGCAAAGGTCTTTTGTAAAAACTACGAAAGGCGAAAAACCACTATCTTTGATTTGTTAGGCGAGCAATTTTAAAAAGACGGGAGTTTATGTGGGAAATTAACATCAAAATAAGGCGTGGGACGGCTTGAGACAGGAGAAGGGTGATCGGTTTTCTTCATTTATCACCGATAGGTGGGAGTCGGGTTGTTATTGTTGTTATTTTTGTTGTTTTGCGCAGCGCGATTTAATTCCGGTACGCCATGGCGAGCGCACCTTGAAAGACTGCAGCCAAACCGAAATGTCGATGGGAACTGTCATGAGTCGCACACGGTGTACGGCCAAAGTCCCTAGCCGACCATATAAATAAGCGATTCCAGCCAAACGAGACAAACGCACAAATGCTAATTCGCCCGATGGCCGCGGTCAACGGACTTCCATCACATCGAGACCATCCACAGGGTGCGACCATTTTCCGACCCGAATCCCTCTCCCAACTCGTCCATAAGCCGAGCCGTCGCAATTAGCTCCATCTGCAGTAGGGAAGGCCACGACCTTCCCAAGACTGTAGGGGAGTGTCCGGGTTTTGTTATTAGCCTCCACTAAACACCATCATCATCGCCACCGTCATCAGCGAGGTCCTTCGTCTTCTGGGACGAGTTGATGGCGAGCCGAATCGATACCGTCCGGCCCGGCCCGAGTCAATCACGGCGAGAAATCGTTACCAAAAAATGGCCGTTCGCCTGGCCGCATCATGATCTACGTGTATAAAATGGCCGGACTGGTATCGGTGTAAGACTGCATGACGTTATAGTGCCTACTTTGGTATTAACTCCCATCAAGAAGACGACGACGAAGTATATTTCTCATCAACTAGAGAAACCTCCAATCCACCCGCGGTTAATATATAAGGCTCGTTCCCATCATGTGCTACGTTATTTTAAGCGCCGATTTTTCTGTCGCCCAAAATTGCCTGAATCTCGGTGTGTGTGCGCGCGCGTGTGTGATTCAGTTCGAAAACGATGACAACAAGAAGGGGAAAAACTGCGACACGAGAAAGATTTATAAGACGGAGTCGGGGGTTTCCCCGGGAAGGGAATTCAATCCGAGCCCCGCAACGCCGGCAGCGTATTCGCCGAGATAAACCCCAGACCACGTGACGGCGACGCGGCTAATAACCACGTGATCCGATATCGGCGGCGGCGAGGAACAATGGATCCGGGGCCAGCGGTAAGTGAGGGGATAATGATTGATGCCGAGCCAGATAACCGGAGAATGGCCGGCCTCGTCGTGACAATAACAAGATAACAACCGAAGCAGACGATCACCGCCCGCCATTGTTGGCCCGTATACCGTCACATGACCGCGGCCGATGGATCATATCACGTGACGTCCACGTGACGTCGGCGGAGGGTGTGTAAACAAGGGGGGTTGGCGTTCTTAGGAGAGTTAATTACTATCGAGCCTTATCTGGTCTAGCTATCGTTCTCGTATTTACATTGGACACACGCCATCCAAGAAGAATCTCGGCCTATAACGACCCACATTCGAGTGACAATAAATCAGAGGCGAGTAGGTCTCGTTAGAGATGCTATCAGTTACAATAAATAATTGTTTTACCGACATCTAGAGGCCGTATAGGAATTATTACGACCCACACGGACAATAAAATTATATGCGACGTACCTGGGTTTAGAATGAGGTATGTTCGGAAGTCTGTAAACAAATGGGGAAAGGAGAATGGGGAAAGGCCTTTGCAATGTCCGATAAATATATGTATGTATGATGCAACAGGACAAAATACTTCAATAAAAAATAACACTAATAATAATACTTTGTGTGTGTGTGTGTGTGTGTGTGTGTGTGTGTGTGTGTGTGTGTGTGTGTGTGTGTGTGTGTGTGTGTGTGTGTGTGTGAGAGAGAGAGAGAGAGAAGAGAGAGAGAGAGAGAGAGAGACTTAAAATAACAGACCCTCGTCCTCCAACAAACAGATCGACTACAATCTAAAACGGGTATTAAACAGTAGGTAGATTAAAACAAGTTATCCGGTATGACGTAATGTGGCTGTCCTTTTTGGACCCTCAGGCCAGGGCGAAATAACGCTATTTAATTTGGTCCTTCAATCAAACCGGTTAAATAACGGTACGATAAACCTTTTCCGGTCGATGATTGTGATTGATGTTTTACGGCCACTTTTGTCCACGTGGTAGGCTAAATGGGCCGAGCGACCTCCAAAGGTAATGAAGCGAAGTCAAAGATGAAACACCCTTCAGATATGCCCACCCCGAGATTCTAACCCAGATGGTAGTAATCTGTGGTCCAACGCGCTACCAATTTGACCACGGAGGCGCCATCTTTTCCGGTCGAGAACGTCCTCTTAAATAACGCCATCAGCTGACAGTTAACAGTCGTATCGGCAGAATAGTTACATTTAATTATGTAATATATACACAGTTATTGCGCTTTCAGTATTATATTATACATTTTACATATGATGTAGCCATGTTGCCTGTTTGCGTTGTTATAGACGCTCGATATACGGTCGGTATGTAAATGAGTCGGTATGTAAATGAGTTGGTATGTAAATGAGATAGGTTTTTCTCTTCACAGTCAGATTATACAATTGGATAAGATAACGTATTAACTAAAGGGGGGGGGGTTCTTGCAGATATAAAAACGATGTGTATATTATTGATGATTTACATCAGATATGATGCATTTCATTTCACATTTCATTTTCAGATCTGAGAATATGGCTCCATTTTTACACACGCGCGCGCGAGCGAGCACCCGCAGAGCAAAAACGGACGAGTCAGTAAAACACGAATATTTATAAACGATTCACCGGTACGGTACGCAAACAGAAATTATCTGGACTGATCTTACTTTTTGACCACAATAATCACTTTACACAAAACATATTCCTGAATGAAGGACAATTTATCGGGAGACTTCTTTTTTACACTAAGAAGTGTTACGTCCGCTCAAGTCCCTTTATTTGTCGTATTTAGTGTAACCGGCCGATCCTTACCTCAACTGTCGGATTGTCGAGTGTTTCAACTCCATTAGCCCGACTGTAGCACATTTTGTCAGAATTATGCCTTATAGAGATACCAAGATACCAGCTCACGTATCCCAGATGGGGGGGGGGCATCAGTTGCATCACATTAATCTATTTAATTATCCCTACTCTAATGAATATAAATGGGTATTTTTTTCTCGAATGTAATTTAGAAATCGGACGAAATCCTCCTGAAAAGTTATCAAATTAGAGACCAAAAACACTCGTACACCGGACAAATGGTCTCGCCTGAAAATAGCTCAGAAGCGGAATAGATCCACATTTAGATACTAGAGAACTGTCCAATTCCGCGTGGTCGCGGTGTATTACATGAGAAATACTTCGGCGTGGGTGTGTGGATATTTAATATTACATGTTGTGTAGATTGTGCGTCATGTAAATAAATACAACTAACATCGCTTCGAGTCTAGACGGGGAAGAGCAGAGTAAAGCTTTGACGTTGGCATCTAACACAATTAAGCCTCTCTCTCTCAAACACACACACACACACACACACACAAGCGCGCACACACGCACACACAAACTGTCCTGGCTGGCTGACTTAGTTTGCTCGCATGAAAGCGATACAAGGACACTGGGTCATTTGCACTGACCTAGCAGTCCCTAGACGTCCAACCGAGATCATCCCAATAAGTCCGGCTTTCAGTATGTGTGCGTGCGTGCGTGCATACATGCATATATATGTGTGTATGTTTGTGCGTGCGTGCGTGCCGATCTAGATACATAAAACAGCACACCGATATCACATACTGTCCACGTATACCACCATATTCACCAAAAGCCAACAAAGCTAGCAACGGTAATGGACAATAAAATCGTTCTCCGCCGATGTTGTGTTACTAAGTGATTATGCTGACAGGGAATTCCTCGTAGATCCGCTCCAGGGGGGTTTTGGGGGGCCCTGTCCTTAGAAGGGGCCAAACCGGAATCCATTTATTAAAACTTCCAACTCACACTACAGAGTAAAGGGTTGATGATGTGAGTGAAGTGAGTGAGATGAGTGGTTGAGTGAGTGAGTGAGTGAGTGAGTGAGTGAGTGAGTGAGTGAGTGAGTGAGTGAGTGAGTGAGTGAGTGAGTGAGTGAGTGAGTGAGTGAGTGAGTGAGTGAGTGAGTGAGTGAGTGAGTGAGTGGTGAGTGAGTGAGTGAGTGAGTGAGTGAGTGAGTGAGTGAGTGAGTGAGTGAGTGAGTGAGTGAGTGAGTGAGTCGATTCACGATTAAAATATGTATTGTAATGATGAGTTTACATATATTTCAGAATAAAATGAAAATGTTCCTGGACTCGCATTAAACGGGGTGGGGGGAGGGTGATATGGTGTTGTGATAAACAAGCCAGCGGACTAGGACCAAACGAAGTAACGGAATCCCTTAAACCGATCCAGTTGTCAAACACTTCGAACGAGTCAGCCATCAACCCAAAGACTTCCTATAAGCAAACTTTCTCGACCTCTCCGCAGGGACAATGAGGGGGGGGGGGTTGAGGGAACCCAACAGCGCCTCAATGCAACCGACAGACCGACGACACCCCTTCTGCCAAACCCCCACATCTGTCCTCATCAAACACCCGCGGACAATATCCGGGGTCCGTCTCTATGACAACACCAAATCCACTGGGTGGATGGGATGGATGGATGGGGGGAGGGAAGGCCGAATTGTCAAGATGACACACGTAGGATCATTTCGGTGTTAGATGACAGTGCTATTATTTGGTCAGTGATCAAGCCTGATCGGGTACCATTAGGAAGTTGCAAGTGTACTGAATATCAAATAGATACCAGTCAATAACTCATGGTGCATTACTTGAGACTGACTGACATACCATGATAGATCTAAATATATATATATATATATATATATATATATATATATATATATATATATACCTATATAAACGATGCCCGAATGTATCACGATGTCTGTCTGTCTGTCTGTCTGTCTGTATGTCGGTATGTGTGTCGGTATGTATGTCGGTATGTTTGTCGGTATGTATGTATGTATGATGAGAAAAGAGGGAAGGAGCAAGGCAGTGTGCAGGGTCATCAACATCCACATGATGGAGAAGAAGCAAGTCAGTATGTGGCAGTGAGTGTGACACCGGTATATGTGGTAGATTAGCACTAGACACAATGAGATGAGTGGACACTAAGTGACAACTGGGATGTGGCCATTAGAAGGGTAAAGTCGGCACTGGTTCAGTCATCGAATGGCTAAAATGCTGACACAGTAGAAATGTAGGTGTATGTGGCGAAATAATGATCATGGACCGTCTGACATTTGGAAGTATAATGGGTTAATTGGCCGTGAAATTAAATATGCCATATATCACTTATGGCATATACATATTGCTTATATATGACACTGGTAGAGAGAAACACTGGACATTGCTAAACAAAGAGAGATCGATGGGTTTTAGCGAACACACACACACAAAGCAATGTCAACTGACGGATATCGCTAAAGATGTCACCCCAAATTTAGATTATTTCCTGTATATTTTACTATCAGATGATCAAAATACTCTCAGGTCTTCGTCTGCTTCATTTGAATCCAGGACGATAGCACTAATTTATGTGTGACGCCACTATAGCTAAACAAACTCTAGCTATGCTCGTCCATTTGTAAGCCAGCATGTTGACCTTTTTACGGCTAGAAAGGGGAATATAGGGTGAATAAAAGGAGAATAAAAGACTGGAAAATAAACGACCACAGCCGAAATTGGCCTGAACTCGTATCATTTAAAATAAACACATCTGTCAAACACAAAAACTCAAATATCTCAATTGTTTAGTGCAAAAAAGGGAACGAACTTCGGCCAGTGAACCTATCGTATGGTTGACGAATTTAACAAACCAACTGGTCAGAAGCTGGCTAGCTTTGGGGAAACTCCTTAATGACGTCATTGGGAGACCCCTTTATGGCCGCTTTAAAATGAGGTTAGCGTCAATAAATTGACATTACTGCCTAGGGACTTATTGCATAATCATGACAGCTGAAAGGAAGAAACGGCTAAAACTAGAAAACGGCCATCTTCTTCGCTCGTAACGACCCGATGATAACTGGTGTCGTGATTAATGAATAAGCTATAGTTTTGAAGATACGCTCAACAGCATTTCATAAACACTGAAAACTGTCATCAAAGTTTAGACGAATATACATGAGAGTTTCTTTTAGTGGTCACTGAGCTTATGAAGTAAGACACGACGTAAGTGTAAACACCATTAAAAATATTATCATAATTTCTGCTGTTCGGGCTATGATCAAAGAAAATATGACGTCATATGGCCGAATGAATGAGAAGCCATTTTAGCATTCCACTAATATCCAGAATTACTCCGTAAATAGCGTAAATAATATATTTTTAACTGGATAACAGTATAAAGAAGCTGTTCAGACCAACAAATATATATCTGTCATTTGTCACCTTTAAGCCAACTAACACAGTTCTAGACACCGACATCCCCATATACCATTACAATCGCAAGATAGTCACACCTATTTAAAACTAAATCACTAAATCACCAGCAGAGTAGAATACCTGTTACTCGATAACGGAACGCGAATTCGGCGCCTTAAGCTACTGTTATATTCTTGGCCATCATCGCTTAAACATCACATACATCAATATCCCTGACCTAGGGCTGGCAAATGTGAGTGAGTGATGAGCCATACACGGGATATATACTCCGAGGGGAGCTGCGGTGTTATACGGCTAGCCATGCTATCTGTGAGGGCCGCGATGTGAATTATTCGAGTATGGACCAAAAATTACATTAAAACAACAGAAAAATGTGAATTATTTAGCAATTAATGTAATAGTCGATCTACATTCCTAAAATTTTGGGTTGACCGCATCCCTTTTCTAAGTAGTTCTAATTAGTTAATCTATACAGCATGTAGTTATTTGGAAGGGTTACAATTTTTGATCGTGACGATGACCATGATGATGATGATGATGACAACACAAATGACAACAACACAATTATATTAAATATCAGTATTCAATAGCTCAGTCATACAGAGAGAGAATATAGTGGATTATTAAAGTACGATTACCGGCTAGAAATATCATACAGAAATCAACTTACAGCGTTACATAAATAAGTAAGAAGTACATCGAACAACGGTGATGGATTCTGATCAGAAACAGGTAAATAATTAACTAGATGAGGAGGTATATACAGCGAGTGAGTGAGTGAGTCAGACAGTCAGTCAGTGAATCAGTGAATCAGCCAGTCAGTCAGTCAGTAAACGAGTCAGTGAATGACTGAGCAACAAAAATGTGTGTATTCGATTTAATGACGGCATCCAGTGTCAATCCCTTTTAATTGCCTTTGATGACCTACAGCAATGAGTGGGCTAATGTTAAATCCTGAACACACCGGAGGGTGTCTACATGGACACCACGGACAGATCCAGTCATACTATTGGCGAGCTACGGGCCTGTAGCCTACAGACTCGTCGTACACATCACCTTTAAGGTGACAACCAATATTGTATATATCCAGAATCCCACTGATACGAAGTCTCATTTGATTTAGCGGGATTGGTTCAAATTAGTTCTGCCAGGTGGCGAAGTAAGTTCCAGTCGTACTTAAACATAAACATACACACACACACACACACACACGTCATCAAGCTTAATATGTACGCTTTTAACAAGAAAAACTATATGACACACATACACACACACACACACACATATACACACACAAAACAAAAGTAAGTAACATAATTTTGTGTATTAAAGTTCCTAGCTTCTTATTCCTACACATGTTTATCCCAGAACTGGGAGATGCATAAAAAACACCACTAACTTTGATTAAGGCAGTGTCTATACAGCGTTGTGCAGCCACAAACTTAAAGCATCTCGATGGTTCAGAATGGTGGTTCAGATACACGTTTGAGGGCCCCCTCCATGGTCTAATGGTAGCGTGTTGGATAACGGATCACTACCATCCGTGTTCGAATCTAGGCATGGGCATATCTGAAGGGTGTTTCATCTTTGACTTCGATTCATTACCTTTGGAGGTCGCTGGGCCCATTTAGCAAAGTGCACAAAAGTGGCCGTAAAAAATCAATCCTCATCATCATCAGATACTCGTCTGGGATAACTGGGCAGTGGAGCGTCTGCCCACCTGGTGGTGACAAGGATCACGGGCTCGAACACCTATACCAAAGTTTCCAAACTAAATCTCAGACTAAACTCTCGACTCATAATATCGTTGGTGGCGGGGACCATCTTAAATTGCGCTGCCATTTCCCTAAATTAAAGCACGATGTTTCAGATGCCCCGGGACGTGAAATTCGACTGTAGAATCCTGCAGCTTGTTGAACTTTACATACACGTTCACGATCCCTTGACTGAAACATATTGAAACACGTCCGTTCTGGAATTCGCAAGTCTCCAGAAAAACGTATACAGACGAACTGTAACGGCCGATGAAATATGTGTGTATCCAACAGCCACAAGATGGCAGCACCGGAGCTGCAAGTTGGTTAGGTCACCGACGAAAATCAGCCTGCCCTCTAAATAATAGACTGTTACACAACAGCCACCAATCACTTTAACATGATGTATGGGATAATGGGCTGCAGATCGGACGCGACCTGGCCGAGGTCTGTAGACAATCAATAACTAATTAACTAACAGTAAGTTGATTACTGATAACGGGCTAATTAAAGTCAACACACCGACCGACCTGGGCCATACATCACAGGTGTATAACACAGGTGTCTGATCGTCTTCGGATCGACCATAAATAATGCATCACGGTCCGACATGTGCTGCCCCCGTGACGACGAGGCAGCGTATGATAAACAGCCGCCTCATCATTATTAATGCAACGCGCCGTCTCGAGCTCTCACTACGGACATGTATCATCGGTGATGATCAAAAATAAAGCTCATCGCACCAAAAACACAGACAACGACGAAAATGGATGAGAAAAGAAGCTGAAATTAGTTTCTGTCTAAAAATATTGTTCGAGGGAATCGAGAGCTCTTTTTTGCAGGCGTCAACCTAAACAACGCTCGGGCGTTGACTGTGTTAAATCTGACTGAAGATGGAAGAGAGGACGAAGCGTTTGACAAAATGTGCTTATTGTCTGGGCTCAAGTAACATAGAGGCAATAATCGAATGAACTACACCAAAATAAATAAACGGTGTGTATGTTATTAACCAATACAAGTTATAAGATGGCAATAAAAACCTGGAATAAGGAGGCAGTTTTAATAAGCGTATAGAGAGTAATCTAGCCAGTCCCTGGTGAGCTATGTGTTAGGATGTGGACAGAGTTAAATCCTCCCATAATGACATGATATCTCTTAACATCTTCCCCTCATCCCCTCTATTTATCATGTGTTATCAATGTGTTTTGTTAGAGGATGACCCACAAGGTCACAGACTTTATCCTCATCTGTCTGTCTGTTTAGAAGATATGCCCACGCCGAGATTCGAACACGGGTGGTAGTGATCTGTGGTCCGACACGCTACCGCTAGACCATCTCGACTGATGGACAGATAATGAATAAATGAAATTTTACTGACAAAAAATATGGGATACATGTGAATCACAAACAAAAATAAGTAAATAATTTTCAAAAACAAAATTGCCATATTATTGCAACATCGTGCCAGTCTGTATGATTGTTATGTTGTTGGGTTGGTTTTTTTTAGGGGGAGGGGGTAATATGAAAAACTGGTTTTCTCGTTGGACTAGCAAACGTCACAGTTTCCATGGCAACAAAATCGAAGCCATAAAATACCAACTTTTAGCCCGACTGTCTATTGTAGGGAAGTGTTGTCTATGGTGTTGTGATATGGATGGTATTGATATGTCATCAAATGAATTGAGATGAACACTAATCTGCATATGGGATGGCTTTTATCTGAGTGACCGCCTCATCAACAAATGTAGCAATAATCAGCCTAATGTGTTATTAGCGTCGCCATGTCAGTGACATCTGCGACATCACATCACAAAATCTGGAAGTACGCAAACGGCATCAAAACAAGACTAATGGTGTGTATTTACACGGTAGATTCACTTCCATCCGTTTGTCCATCCGCACGCATGCACGTGTGTGTGTGCTAAAAGCCTAAAAGCGAACTTTAAATATTGCTCTTGCGGGGGGCTACTTGACCCTTCGGCCCATGACATATAACTAAAGGTTAGGATTACTGGAAAACGAATTTTAATGAGTAAACATCATAGTTCCAATCATAGTCCCAACTAATGTCATATTCACCAGCGTTTAAATGTTTGCTAACACAGAAACAAACAAACACACATTCGCTTTTATTTACACACGTGCGCATTTATAGGAATAAATTATAAGCCAACCTAAATATACTTCACATGATACTGAAAAGTAAAATAACAGACATAGACAGACAGACATAGACAGACAGACAGACAGACAGAGACACACACACAGATAAATAATAAATAAAACACTTAGAATAGGTTATCATAATTTATCTCATAAATCGGTCTATTTACTACAATACAGGTAGAGCCGGTTGTCTGTGTTATTATACAATAACTATATAACATATCTCTATCGAAAATCCAGCTGATGACCAATTAGTACGTGTCATCTTTTGGGTGGGTCACACCAGGAACATATATGGCCCAGAAGCAAATTCCTAGATGATAAAAAAAACACACACACACACAGACATAAGACGCATTCGAGCCCAGAGCCTGGAGGTTTGCAGCGCAATGCTCTAACAACAGGTGATATCTAAGTGCCCATCTAACAGCCTTGTTATAGCAATATATGGAGTCTGATGCTTTATGGTGGCACACTATGATTATGTTTGAGAGGAACTAGAACACTATATATATATATATATATATATATATATATATATATATATATATATATATGAATATACAAGTACAAAAACATATGTATTCCAGACAGATTAAGTGAAGTCTCAGGATACTCGAGAAATTATTATCCTCAGTTCAAACAAGTTAATCTGACCATTCATCAAAAGACAGGATACAGAATGGCGACTTCTCTCTCTCTCTCTCATACTTGGAGATCTAATGTCTTACCAAATATCTGTCTGTCTGTCTGCCTGTCTGTATGTCTGTCTGTCTGATTGTCTGTAAGAACGTCTATCAGATAGACTGAATGCCTTCATTAGTCTCAATTGTGTGTGTTGTGGCCACAGTTCAGTGCATTTATTCAGTCACATCAAAGACAACGAATAAAACACCTCCCATAACACACACACACACACACACATACACACACGCACCTATACACACAGTGGCAGTGAGTGAGTGAGTGAGTGAGTGAGTGAGTGAGTGAGTGAGTGAGTGAGTGAGTGAGTGAGTGAGTGGTGAGTGAGTGAGTGAGTGAGTGAGTGAGTGAGTGAGTGAGTGAGTGAGTGAGTGAGTGGTACGTAAATCACGGAAAGACACCCAGATGTGGAAATTGAAATGGACCGAGAAAGGATGAAAGGAAAATGGATAAACAGACAGAAAGATGAGGATAAAGTCTGTGACCTTGTGGGTCATCCTCTAACAAAACACATTGATAACACAGGATAAATAGAGGGGATGAGGGGAAGATGTTAAGAGATATCATGTCATTATGGGAGGATTTAACTCTGTCCACATCCTAACACATAACTCATCAGGGACTGGCTAGATTATGGTCTATACAGCTGGCTGTATACATGACTGGATCACTGCCAGTATAACAGTAACTGGCTGGATCACTGACAGTATAACAGTACTGGCTGGATCACTGTCTGTATAACAGTAACTGGCTGGATCACTGTCTGTATAACACTAACTGGCTGGATCACTGTCGTATAACAGTAACAAGCTAGACTAAGGTGTATTTATAATAGTGACGATCTAGATCACTGCCTGTACAACAGTACTTAAACTGTGGTTTATATAACAGTAATTGGCTAGATAACAGTCTGTATAACAGTAGCCAGCTAAATCACTATCTATAAAAACAGTAACTAACAAGATCACTGTCTATAAAATAAAATAAACTAACTAGATTACTGTCTATAAAAACAGTAACTACCTAGATCACTGTCTATCAAAATAGTAACTAGCTAGATTATGATGATTGATGTTTTACGGCCACTTTTGTGCACGTGGTAGGCTAAATGAGCTGAGCGACCTCCAAAGGTAATGAAGCCAAGTCAAAGACGACACAACCTTCAAATATGCCCACGCCGTGATTCGAACTCGGCTGGTGGTGATCGGTGGTCCAACACGCTACCGCTAGACCACGGAGGCGTCCCGTAACTACCTAGATCACAGTCTAGAAAATAACAGTAACTAGACAGACCACTGTCTAGACCACAGTAAATAAAATAACAGTAACTAGACAGACCACTGTCTAGACCACAGTAAATAAAATAACAGTAACTAGCAATATCACTGTCTATATAAACAAGTAACTAGCTAGACTGCTGTCTATAAAAACGGTAACTAGCTAATTCCCCGTCTATAACAAATAGTAACTAGTTAGACTACTGTCTATAAAAACAGTAACTAGCTAGACTGTTGTCTATAAAAACGGTAACTAGCTAATTCCCCGTCTATAACAAATAGTAACTAGTTAGACTACTGTCTATAAAAACAGTAACTAGCTAGACTGTTGTCTATAAAAACAGTAACTAGCTAGATAACTGTCTATAAAAACAGTAACTAGCTATAAAACAGTAACCAAGTAGACCACTGTCTGTATAACACTATAAGAACAGGCATACGACAATAACTGACAACTAGATCGTCATCCGTTGTAACCGTTAATCTACCACCAGAGCCATCTGGTGTGATGTATCTGTGATAAGCTGTCGTCACGTGATCAAGTTGTCGGAGCCGGAGCTGATGTAATTCGATATAATAATTTAATCAAGATAACGTTAACGATATCACACACTCTAGCCCCCATCTAATCTAATCTCTCTCCCTCTCCACAAACTCGCGGGAGACTTCCGGATCTTCGGGATCTCAACATCAGAGTCACCGGGATGTTTTTTCTTCTCCTTAAAGTTCGGCTCTCTATTTATCTAGAAAAACATTTCCCCACTCAAATCCAGCAAAGATAATCTAAGTACTTTTTATCGTGGCTAGGGTCTTCAATACGCAAAAAAACACCTCATTTCTGTATTAGTTTATGGATCTGTACAATCCACTGAAATCACGAACTCCCATGGGAGAATACTGTTTAGGCGTCATTTGCTATTATCAGTAATCCATAGCAACCCATCTTCATTAAATGCTAAGTACAAGAATGTCAAGAGTTCACGCAAGTAATTGTCATAAAAAAATCCATGCCCTTTTCCATGAATATATATTCTTCCATGACAAAATATATTTTCCGTGACCAAATATATTGTTATATACATGACAAAAAATATTTTTCCTTGA
Organism: Paralvinella palmiformis; assembly: GCA_025642065.1. Lineage (NCBI taxonomy): Eukaryota > Metazoa > Annelida > Polychaeta > Terebellida > Alvinellidae > Paralvinella > Paralvinella palmiformis. The sequence continues at coordinate 204,196 of JAODUP010000295.1, forward strand.
CAAAATACATTTTTCCATAACAAAATACATTTTTACATGGCAATATATATTTTTGCATAACAGAATATGCTTTTCCGTCACAATTTCTTTTTCAATAACCAAAGATATTTCTCCATGATCAGTCTTCAATATTTCGCCAACAAACGCGCAGTAGTAAAAAGTTTATTTTTAAACCTAAACTTTTTTCTCTATCAAAACTCAGTGGTCTAGCGGTAGCGTGTTGGACCACAGATCACTACCACCCGAGTTCGAATCTCGGCGTGGGCATATCTGAAGGTTGTTTCATCTTTGACTTCGGTTCATTACCTTTTTTTCTATCAACACTCCCCGGCGCCTCCGCGGTCTAGCGGTAGCGTGCTGGACCACAGATCACTACCACCCGTGTTCGAATCCCAGCGTGGGCATATCTGAAGGTTGTTTCGTCTTTCACTTCGTCTCATTACCTTTGGAAGTCGCTCGGCCCATTTAGCCTACCTTGTGCACAAAAGTGGCCGTAAAACATCAATCATCATCACCTATCAACACTCCGTGGTCTAGCGATAGCGTGTTGGACCACAGATCACTACCACCCGAGTTCGAATCTCGGCGTGGGCATATCTGAAGGGTGTTTCATCTTTGACTCCGCTTCATTACCTTCGGAGGCCGCTCGATCCATTTAGCCTACCATGTGCACAAAAGTGGCCGTAAAACATCAATCATCATCATCCATCAACACCTAACCACACAAAAATGGAACACACAAAAACTCCTTTAAAATTGTAATAATCAGTTTCCATTCCCCAAGTTAAGACTCCCTGATTTTTCGATGGCTTTCTGAATGAAACAAAAATTCCATGACATTTTAGCTTCCATGCTTTTCCTGGACTTTCTATGATCACCTTCAGCCCACAACACCAAAGAAGACATGTAGACTGCATTAGAACCAAAGACCTCCTTCTATATCGCCACTCACGGCATCACTCATATAGCATCATGTACTGGAAACAACGACTTTCATGCTGAATGCTGATGCCTTTAATATACTCCTGTGAGAATTGGGCCGCAGAGAAATGTCTGGGCGCTCCAAGATAAAGCTGAGTACAAGAGAAGGTGCACTGAAGAGAGGATGGCAATTGATTTGGCTTTGAAGGCGAAAAGTGAATAAAAGAATTTGTCAACGTACCTTTTTATGTATCTGTAGTAAAGATTCTGACTTGAATCAAGGGACAACTGCTACTCAGATAAAAACATACGTATTTGTGTCTCTTCATATACGATGTCAAGCTTATATAATTCAAGTGTCTAAATGATTTAATACTTCAGCATTACACCCAACAAACAAGGCTTTGTTGATAAGTGAAAGTTTGTTGGTACACACACACAAACACACACACAAACACACACAGAGAGAGAGAGAGAGAGACTAGAATCTTCACGAAAATGTAACCTAGAATCAACTCTTGATTCTCGCAAAATGTTTATAAATTCTCGATATATTCTCGCTTTAAAAAAAACGTAATTATAATTGTGTCAAATTATGAAACAAAATAAATGTGTCATTCTCAACAGACCTCTAAGTTATGTGAACAGGTTTATGTCTACCAGTCTTGGGAGTTCTCCAACCTCACATAATTTTTACCAAAGTGAATGATTGAATCACACACAAACTGCACTCAACAGCCAATCACGACCAGAGAAATGACATAACAATGGCGATGTCTGTAAGTACAATAGTCGATCGTTTATGGATTTCGAAGCTATTTCTTCAATATATTAATTACTAATATACGGTGATGATGATTGATGTTTTACGGCCACTATCGTGCACATGGTAGGCTAAATGAGCCGAGCGATCTCCAAATGTAATGAAACAACCTTCAGATATGCCCACGCCGGCATTCGAACACGGGTGGTAGTGATATGTGGTCCAACACGCTACCGCTAGAGCACGGAGGCGCCCTACCAATATACGATAGAAGGATGGATCCTGGAACAATACATACCCAGGCGTCACGTTTATCTGAACTGAGCAGACTTTGTTGTAAACAAACTCCACAAATGCGTGGCCATTGTCAATTATTTCATCGGTCCATAACACAATCTTACATCTACAATCAGTTTAATTGCTTACAACTTTTATATTTAATTTTAAAAATAAGGGCGTTTATTTTGTTTCCAATTTTGGCAATTTATTTTTAAACCCCGGTGACTTTTGCTCGGATTCGCGTCGAAATTCTAGTGCTAGGGAGAACTTAGCGGGGATTGGTTGGGGGGGGGGGATGTAAGAACCAGCGCATCTCAGTTATAGATTAAGATATGATAAAACATTGTGAAATCAGCATGACGCATACTCACTTATAAGCTGAGCTGTTTTAAATTGCCATTTATCAGCCTTGATAATGATCTCCCAAGTCCTCATGCAGAATGCACTAAAATACGAGTGAGTGAGTGAGTGAGTGAGTGAGTGAGTGAGTGAGTGAGTGAGTGAGTGAGTGGTGAGTGAGTGAGTGAGTGAGTGAGTGAGTGAGTGAGTGAGTGAGTGAGTGAGTGAGAAAACGGGTGAGGGTCCGGGCAAGTGAATGAACCTGTGCGCGGACAAGTAAGTCATCCTGCCAGTCAGTCCATCAGTCAGTCAGTCGGGTGAAGACCTAAATTGTTTTGCCACGGTGCCCGTCGCACCTGGGACAGATACGGATGAACAGTAATTGTCTACCTGATAAATGAGACGAACAGGCGAGAGACATGGGTTATGCCGGGATTGTAATCCATTACTTACAGTCCATAATCAAATTTAAGGGAAGGCCATTCACATATAACCCACATCAAATAATTTGAGTCACTAATGAGAAATTTCTAGTTGGGTGGCGTTCAACTGTTATGGATAAGCATCTATATAAAAAATCATTTAGAAACTGTATACTGCACAATAAGTTGATGATTTCGCTAAATCGTACTGATTCACATCGAGGAGGAGGGGTGAGGAGAACAAAACACTGCTAAAAAGAGCATGGTTGAATTTCAGACAACAACGATAACAATGACAACAACAATCGGTTGTTGACTGATTTTACGTCAACTACAAGTAATAAAAGTATCCGGACTGAACTGCGTTTGTTCCTGTCTCATATTCTCTCACTATATTTATCCGTGGACATTCCCGTAAAAATATCCACTCATCACATATCATCGTGATGTAGTTCGTGTTTCTGTGACAGATCTGGGATGATGGTACGACCAGAAATCATCCCATGAGCTTCATGTTTGTTTTAAGACAAAACCGTGACAGCTGTATGTAATCCAGTCTTCTATTGGGGGGGGGGGCTTTACCACTGTGATCATTGCCTTACAAAAAAACATTTCTGTACTGAAATCTAACCGCCAAGCAAAAATAATTTTGTTACTAGCCATTGTTGTAATGTAATTTTTTACACACAAAGGGACACGATAGAGAGAGAGAGAGAGTAACAGCAGTACTTGTGTCCCACACCAATTGTTGGTTAGCAAGGCCTCGTCTAAAGGCTGCCCAAAACATCGTCTCTGGTGGATCATTTGCCTTTTGTTCACTCTATTATGAAATGGACAAATTGTGTTATAGGTGTTACGCATACAAATCAATGTGATATAACATGTTTTAACGTATTATACTGCAGACTTCACAAACATAATAAACACATGCGATAATTTAGCTTGAATTCATCTCATAAATGTCTGTAGATAGAACCCGCCCCCCCCCCCCAAATCTGCACACATAAATACATAATATATTGGTATACATATTAATTTCTCTTAAAACCAATGTTCACATAATCTTGCACCTTTCTCATATATTGGCTCTTAAAAATTATAGCCTACATTTGTTAAACTTTAATTTTATTTTACCTTTTAAACAATATTGGTCTGCTAGTCAACTAATTCACTTCCAACATGTACTAGTAATCTTCACATTGTGGTAGTTCCATATGCAGTTACACTAGGCAACAGACTGATAAAATATTTTAATATTCTTTTAATAAAACATGCAAGGCCCTTCTAAGAAACTAAAATTAACTAGATACAAGGGATATATATATATATATATATATATATATATATATATATATATGTTGTTGTTGTTACATAGTGTATATATACACAATATATATATATATATATATATATATATATATATAAGGTAGGCCCAAAATGTGAAATATTGTTATATGGTGGCCATTTTGTGATAGCCTAAATAATAATGATGATGCAGATGCGCAGCTGTGAAATGTTGTTGGTGTTGTTGTTGTTGTTATTCCAGCTGATGCTGTTGATGCATAAGTGTAATATTTAATCTGCAAAAACTGGTTTTGAGACTAGATTTAGAGCAAACATTCATCACCAAACACTACAAATCATCATCAGAGTTTTGATGGTTTCCGACCAAGAAGCTGCTGAGTTTATATCCATCAGTCTATCACTAAACTATCATCTTCGTCGTCTCTGGAATACCAATCACCAATCGGGGTGGGGGGGACCTCCAAGATCTAACTGGTGTTGGAGTTAGCCAGAGATCACTACCACCCGAATTCGAATCTCGGTGTGGACGCGTCTGTGGGGATATTTCATCTTTCTCTTCTCCTCAATTACCATTGGAGGACGCTCGACCCATTTAGTCCACAACGTGTCCAAAGGTGGCCGTAAAACATCGAAAATGAGAACCGATCGTCGATGAATTCCTATGAGTCTCGAGTATCCCAGGATGATGATGACCTAGTCGAGACCAAATCAAGAACCACTCCCTGGAATCATATACTGAGTAAACCTAACCCGAGGATGGTAGATATTTAATCAAGTAATTGATGAACTGTTTAGATTGTCTCCCTCTGTTTGGATTAGACTAACGAGATAACAATCAGTAAACAATGGTTTGCGATTACTGTGATCATTCTATAATAATGATAAGCTTCAGCGTTATTCTCATTATTGCAAACCGCGTTTGGTTCATCAGCTATACGACGATTACACGCTGATTGTAAACACATTGATGTAAACAGAAGCGATGACGCCGATGTCGCCGACTTCAATGAGGACCGGCATCGAAATTTCTTTTTTCTCTCCATAAAATACAAAACAAATACAGTAAATACAAAATCTAACATAATCAGGATCAATATCCTCATCATAGAGATAAACAAGCCAACTGGTGAATCAAAATCTAGTTACTAAGTTGACGTAATGATGTAACAGAATCCAGATGATATACATTTCTTTCGAGATCCGGTCTTTTGCCCATTGGTTGTTAGTCCATATTTAAAGTTATGTGGCAAAGACCAAGAGGGGCAAAAGACCAGGTGAGCAATTAATGAAGGGCTAAAGAACGAAGGGGCAAAAGACCTGGACCCTTTCTTTCACCTTCCACAGTTGGCTGTTTTCTGCTGTTTTCTGCTGTTTTCTGCTGTTTTACCTGTTGCCTGTTTTAGACGTTTCTCTCTTATACTGAAATATTATCGCATCTCGTGCTATCCGGTTCTCCGGATTTGGTCGCTTCAAAACTCGACGGCATTATCTCGTTGTTATTGTTTACAGACAAAGCGGACTTGCATTATTTTCTCGTATCCAATCAGACCAATAACAGTCAATGTTGTCGAAGTATTATGTCCGCCAACTATTTTCGTCCGGTGGAAGGACGGGCGAAAATTGGATGACTTATTCACATTTCATACAATATAATGATAATAATAATAATAATAATAACTCAAACGTGAGATCCCAATACTTTTTAAATTTTCATACTATTGTCTCTAATATATATATATATATATATATATATATATATATATATATATATATATATATAATAATATAATATGTATATTACCTGAAATTTTCAGGTAATCTGTATTAAATCTTAGTTAGTAATAGACGTATTACCTGAATATTTAAGGTAATATACACATTACCTGTCAAATTATACAGATCAACAGTATCGTATATACATATGTGTGTGTGTGTGTGTGTGTGTGTGTGTGTGTGTGTGTGTGTGTGTGTGCGTGCGTATGCGTGTGTGTGTACGTGCGTATAAGTATATATATATATATATATATATATATATATATATAATACTGATAAAGTTAACTGATCAATGTTGGATGTTGATGACCTAATAACAAATGTCTAAAATTAATATTGACTTATCAATATTTAATTATGACTTCAGTCTGCGGTTTTTAATACTCCAATTATAAACTAGCTGCTGGTATCAGAGTTCACCAAACCAGCATTACTTCTGTTGATAATAACCAACTATAATTAATACAAGTTCTTATACTAAACATTTCATGGTCCGGTAAAGTTATTCTTTGACATGCAACGGGTCTAATGAAGTATGGTCAATAATCGTCATATGTCTGTAACATTAAATTATACTCTATTGTTATTACATCTTGTTGGTGAGAATACAATGTTCGTATTTGCCATCTCATTCAGTTATCTCTTAGAGCCATATTAGTTGACCAGCAATTACTATCTACAAGGTAAGCCATCTTATGGATGGCCGACAACGCTAAGTGGCGCTGCCGTCTCCAATGAATGAATTAATCCCCCAAAACCGAGGGGAGGGAAGATTAAAGATCCTCTGAGAACGGATAATACTCTGCCAGTGATCACTGTGCCGGTATTTCGACTACACCTTTCCGTGCTGATCCCCTGTGAGTGGTGGGGTGGGGGGTGTATGATCAGCCACTCAGTAGACGGGAAAATCCACAAATCTGTTTATACGTTGTTTAATCTTGTATAAATATTCTGTGAATTAAAAAAAGATAAACCTCGCCACCAACTGAAAACAGTTTTGTCAAGATGTAGTCTTTTGTTGTCAAACCGTTTAGGTGAGCCATTCTGGATCACCCCGACGACGGATTACCACAGATCAGACAGGATCTAACAACAAGTTTGTCCCACTTATTAATTGCCCATTTAACCCAACATAACTCAGTATATTCATTCAAAACTGTCATTACAACCAGAAGGCCTCCAAAGGTAATGAAATGAAGTGAAAATAAAACACCGTTCAGATATGCTCACGCCAAGATTCGAACTCAGTAGTAATCTGTGGTCTAAAACGCTACCAACTAGACCACAGAGGTGACCCACAGGTATAACTGGCGGCTGAGTTTGTATTGAGTTATTTAGCCTCGACGCTGGTCATACCTGATACTGCACCCGAGACGTGCCTGCCACGAGGAAGACAAATCCCACAAACACAGACATGAGCCGGATTCACACCCACAACATTGGAAGGCAGAGCGCAGTGTACTAATTACTGTGCCATAGGAACGTCGAAAATTGCCAGTTGATAATAATAAACTGTCTTAAGTGACTCCTTAAACTGAAAGGAAAACGTGAAACGTTACTATCTTATGGGCACTTTTGTGCACATCAATGGCTCTAAATGGTTCAATCAATAACCTAAAAGTATTGAGATGATTGCTTCTTCAACTCAGAGGATAAGAATGTGCAGTCTGGAGCACTTAGCCCTAAGTCAAACCTCTCAGATCAACAATACTAGACTTATTCTAGATATTCCACCATAAGGACCATATGTATCTACACCGTGTACGATGTGACGATGATGATTGATGTTTTACGGCCACTTTTGTGCACATAGTAGGCTAAATGGGCCGTTGTGAAATAATGGTCAACTCCACAGGCAGGCTACCGTTTCTAATTGCGACCAGTATTATCGGCAGTCATTCGGTGGATTCGAACCAATGACTTCCCAATTTAGGATACAACATTTCGCCACTCGGTGCCGTCTGGCTGGAGGAATCTGTGTACGTTGGCCAATTTCTTAAAACCTCTCAACACAGCCGCATAACATGAGGGGAGACCATCGACTTTGCGAAAAGATGCACCCCAGATTCGCCTGAAATCCACTCCATCCCACATGTAATTATCCTGACTTATTGGTTCGGTGGCCGTGATCGAACGCCATCTATCTGACTGCATTCATATATCCAGATTTCCCACATGACGCATTAATAATGGACTACATGCATTCTAGAAGAAGCCAACCCGCGGGTGGCCATAAATCACATTAAGACCCGCTGAAGACGTGGTCGTCGTCCGACATGAAACGACTAGATAGCCAAGTTAACAAACGTTTAGCTGCTGATGCACCAGATACACGATACCGTGTTGGGACGATGAGGAATTGGGGGAGAAATGCACCTACAATGCTGCCATCTAGTGAACGGAAAAGGTTGTGCGTGCGTGCGTGCGTTTAAACTTGTATGTCACATATGTTATGCCATTAATCTTTAATTTTCCTGTTTGTGTTTTATACAAAGTTAAATATGCAACCCGCACGTTTCGATAAATATCACCCGGCTGGATGGGCGATGAGTCAGTCAGTGAGTGAGTGACATAAAGATATGAGGCGACTGCCTAAGGAAAGCCCCACAAACAAAAGCATCAATGGGATTTCAACCCCAACACGTTTACAGTACAGTGACCTTTCCACTGTAAATCTGAACTGCGTCTGGTAGTTGGTAACCGAATGATCAGTTTATTATGCGTCACAGATGCGTCCATTTAGTTTAAATTTGAATGCTGCGTGAAAACTGCGTTGAGTTGGTGAAAATTTGATCTGCGTCTCCTTGTTTGTTCAGGATTGGTCAGTTTGTCATGCGTCACAGCTGAGTCCAGTTAGTTTAAATTTGAATATCGCGTCATAACTGTGACCAGTTAGTTTAAATTTAAATTGCATAAGCTGGCTGATCACGGATTGGTCAGTTTGTATCAGACATCGGGTATTCGTGTTCGGTATTCGTATTCGAATACCAACTTCAGAGTATTCGTATTCGAATACCTTCTAAAGTATTCTGATTCTAAATACTTCAGGAATACCTGTGAAAATATTTCCTCATAAATGTCCATTAATACTAAACGCACTGAAAGCACCACAAGACAAACTGGATATCTTAGATACAACAAATCGACTGCACATGTCACAACCTTCTTTAAGATCTATGCAATATTTTGACTCCACTCGAAAAGGATACAGACTACACGCATGGGACAAAATACTGTCACATCCAGTAATCTGGTGTCACGTGTAATTGGATTTAAGGCTGCATTGAACAATATGCATTCCAGATATAACAAATGAGAAATCTATGGAAAATCAAATAACACACTTCTAGTCCCATCCAGTGTTCAGATAATCTGCTCATCTAGACACCCCGTTTCAAGCCACAGTGGTGTGCGCCGGGTAGTGAGCCAGACATAGAAACGCGTGCACTGTTGAAGGCTGAAGCAATGTCGAAATTGGCACAGCACTATACCCAAGTGTTCCAGCAACATCTACTCGAGTGGAGCGCCTTTTCCCCATTGGCGGTCGTTTGAAAATTTGATGAACATCATAGTAAATGGGCTCTTTCGTACTTATAGATTACATGCAATCTTGTGTGGTGTACGCTGTGCAAATATTGGTATATAATATGTATACATGTATAATATGTATACGGTATGCTAATGATATGTATTTTTAGCTATTATATTGCATATAAATATGCGTATAAATGTGTGTATAAATGTATATATAATATGTATGCAAATATGTCATACTGGCAAATAAAACTGAGCATAAAATTGGTGTTTTAACGTCTTCTACATTCATGAATACTTTCAAAAGGTATTCGTATTCCTATTCGAATATGTTCGCTATTCGTGTATTCGTATTCGAATACATTGTGAAATATTCATCCCATGTCTGGCTTGTACTGATAGAACTATACGTCTCCTCACGATGGCGTAATCCTTTAAGTACAAACTAAGCTGATCAGCTTAATAAGAAGTCAATGTTAACTACACATAAAACAATTGGACCACATATTCATTACTAGATACACATGCCAGCATAATAAATTATAAACGTATAACTGAAGGGCATATTATTAAAGTTTAAACACACATGCACACACAGACACACATGTACGCACATAACAATTTTATGTTTTACTGAAGCATTCGATTAAAATACATCATCACTTTTGGCGCCTATAACAATGGAGTGTGGTCTACCTTGTCCCGCACAAAAGCGTGACAAAATACTGGGAAATAGCAGGTGCTGACGTCACAAACAGACCAAGTATTATGCAATTTTTCTAAATTAATTAATTTAATCGTTGATTTCGTCCAATCGTAAAATTAATTATTTCACTGAGGACGAATATATAGAACAAATACGGTAGGCAGCTATCTAGAATAAATGTTGAATAGATGATACAATAATAAGCAGAAATCCGGACAATTAAATAAAGGTGCCATTTATACAGTGAACTTTTTCATTACAATAATATTCCAATGTCTAAAAATCTGCAAACAAGTTTGTCGAATAATTGGATTACCCGTCGTTAATCCAAATACCGTGTACTATAAAATGGCTTGCACAAAAAAATCCCATCTCGCAGAATGAAGTCAATGTAATAATAATAATAATAATAATAATATGTGACAGTCATATAGCGCCCTATCCAGCTCACATCTCGACTCCCAAGGGAGCATACAACGCATACTGCCATCATAGGCGCAAAGCGTTATTCAAACACACAGCCATCGCGTCCCGTCTGGTACTCATTTTATGGATGACTGAACCAGCCGCCACATGGCGGCATTGCAGCTCACGGAGCCTCGAACCCGCAACCATTCGGCTGCGAGTCCTACGTTTTAACTACGCTATCACTGCTGTTACTTTTTTAATTCTGAGATGTGTTCTGACAAAAGGCTGCCATATACCTCCACTAGAACCAATTATTTCATCAGGAATTTAGCATACCCGGTTTGCTGTTGTCATTAATATGTACTCATCTCGTTTTAATTTTTCACTTTGTATGTATGACACAAAATCCCATGTTCGTAAATTCTCTTTCGGCAAATAAAGTATATTTCGTCTTTTCTTCGAATGAGAGCAGAATTTCAGGAATGAGAACAAAAGAGAAAAGCAATTTTACAGCCACCTGCAGGCATCCTGAGCTTATATATTTATGGTTGATTATTGGGGGAAATATTTCAAAAATGTGGGAAACCGCCGATACGCGGGCAATTATCACCCCTGAGAATTATCACGCCGCACACAACTACGCCACAAGGCGACTAACATTTAAAACGGCATCTATACTTACCCTATTTCGAGCAAAACCGAGAGAACGCTCAGAGCCAGCGACTGGTCTAGGGTCTCGGGACCTCCGCGAGACATGATATTTGATCGTTCTCTGGTCTTAATCAGCCAATCAACGTCCAGCTGCTCGTGGCTCCATTATAAAGCATTCCGTTCGTGTTCAAACAATCGACTGGACGGCTCCAATTGTCAAAACACCAACTGTTTGCGTTAGTCGCCGACGTCGCATTGATATTTCGTTTACGATCCCAGTTTGCTCACCAGTCAAAGCCCGCTAACCGTCCATCATCACCGCGGCTCATATAAAACAGGACGACAAACATCAATATATTGTGAAACCCTCATTAAAAAATCTCATAACCCGAAAAAGAATGAGAGAGAGAGGGGGAGAGAGAGAGGGGGGGAAGTAAGGCAAATGCGGGATAATCCTTTGTCCAGACACGACGCAATCAACGCGAGCCAATTATCAATCAGCGAACGGGTCCGGTAACCTGCTGCTACTGTCAAAATCCCACACGACCAAATCGGATTAATATGAAATCGATGCCCTGCACCACGTGTCTAAACTGATTACTGGACGGCAATCAGCCAGCGGGCGACGGGAACGTAATTACATCCGCCGTCGCCGCCGTCCTCCCCCCAGATGGCAGCACCGTCGCTGATTGTTTAACTAGCTCCCACCAAAAAAACAATGACCGACATTTAAAACACACGCCAACAACAACAACAACAACTACGACGACGACGACGACGACGACGTGACAATCCGAAATCCCGACGGAGAAGCGTCGGACGTCGTCGTAATTGCGGCGACGGATTGTTTCCGCGATGATTTCCTCAATCCGCGGCGAAGAATCGATGGACTCCGGGTAAGAAATCGTCGGATTGAAGCCGACGTCGGGCCGCCCATCTGTCATCGCGGACGATGTTCCTTCGCTGCGAATATCCGGTGGACGACGACATTAATGGGCTCGATCCCGATCGGATGATGGCAACAATACGGATCAATCCATCAGCGATCCGTCCGACTCGACGCTATCAATCGTCGCTCGGATGAGATTCCGGTTGATAAACATTATTACACATTTAAAAAAGTCTTCCTCGGTCGGTGAAGACAATCGTTTTTGTGAGGACAGTCTGATGTAGCCAGGACTCTTGAAAAATATCCAAGCTTCAGGTGTGAAATGGGTCACAATTAGTTCAACTTATATATATATATATATATATATATATATATATATATATATATATCATAAATACTCAGAAAAAAATGTAATCTTGTCAAATCGAATAATTACATACTTGTTGAAACAATCGTAATTTGTAGGTGGGGGTGTGCACGCGCGAACGCGCACAAGCAGCCACATCGGTACCCCTATATATTAACATCCATGTGGTCGCACCTAGAAACATCCACCTAGATTAAACCCATAAATGTCCACACGGATACATCTATCAAGATCTCCATCTATAAACATCCACACGAGTAAACATAAAACCAACCACACATCCAAGAGCCACACGGATCAGAGAGCCAGCTAAACCGAGCCGATCCCGACAACGGATATTGATGTTACTAACAATATCCGCATACAACAGGACTCTGGGCTATAACATATAATTAATATGACGTCCATACATAATGTCCAATGATGACACGGTATACATCCCGATGGCTCCCGATGACACGGAGACGTGATGCTCTGACATGATGTCGGCTATTCGTTGAGAGATGATGTAGTTGTCATGGTGATGGGTTACGTGATGTATATGTTACGTTAACAACTAAGTAGATGTATCTGTAGTTCTATCAATATTGTCAGCTGGTGGCTAATTATCCGGGGGATATTAGCTGATAAATATGCTTCGATAATGAACGTACCAGTAATTAGTATATAATTATCTTGTGTACTTACGAGGGTGTATGATATATATGGGGGGGATATATGCATGCAGATGCATTCCTGCGCATCTTCCTTCCTTAAGTTAATCATTTCTCTCTCTCTCTCTCTCTATATATATATATATATATATATATATATATATATATATATCATTTATTTACCAAGACTAGGCCTACATACTGGTACAGGTTTTCTTCTACAATCGAAGTTTTCTTCTACATGCTATTTATTCGTGGGCTTTTGGTGCGTGCGTGCGTGCGCCCGCGTGTGTGTATTTTACACACAAAAAAGAGATATATAATTAATCAACAGATAGAAATAGACAGATAGACAGACAAGCATCCACACAAGCATGCCTGTCGTCTGTCTGTCTGTCTGTCTGTCTGTATCTCTGTATAAGCATAAAAAAGCGGAAAACAAACGAACATCGCATTTATCTGATGGAGACACCTCATCGGGAGACTGAATCCAGAACGATAGCTGTTCACACTACAACATAACATCCTCCCCTAATACTGTGCTGTTACAATTAAGTCATCATCAACAGCATACCAAATACAAAAACTAACTACAGCCACCATCATCACATAAATGTCAACATAAGGTAAAAGTATTACCAGCCAATTAATATTATGGAAATATTATTCACAGTATCAGCATCAGACCGGAGTCTTTTAAGAGCATAAGATACATCAGTCACAGTATAAAATGAGCACATTTACAGCTAAACAAGTAAGTAAATTAGCGAGTATATTTCTCATGGACAAAAGGAATAAATTAGCGAGTATACTTCTCATGAACAAAAGGAAAAATTTCCCCTTTCATATAAGACTAATACCAAAAAAATACTATGACATGGATTCTGAAAGCAATGAGTTCAATCGTCTGAACTGGAAAAATCCATTCCATAAATGCCATATTGAAACGGGACGACGAAGACGGCCAAAACAAAGGGATGCAACAACAATTTGAAAGCACATTCGTGCTGCCCCTAGCGACTTACGGGTAAACTCGTCATAACGTCACCCGCTATAGTTGTGCATAGTCGCTAGATGTCTTTTATCCATCATTGCAACACTCCTTCCCGATACCACAACGTGCGTTTAAAAGCGAATTATCTGTCATCGCTTTCAGAGAAGACTGTCACGTGAAACCACGCGCGCGTGAAACTGTCGTATTTGAAACTGCAATAAATCTCACTAAATTAAGATATAAACTGTTTTCATCAACTATTTTTCGAGATCATAGAGATCAAGAAACGAAAGAAATCAAATTAAAAAATATCAATAACTTGCTTCATTTATTATTAATGAAAACGTCACTTGCATACAGCATCTTCATTATCGGTTGGCGAATTCGGCATCGAGAGGTCATGGACAAATGGAGACACTGATAAGCAACAGTTTTTATTGCCGCCGGGGGGGGGATTGCCCGGGGAGGGTAGCCATGGTAACCCGAGCCAAACATAGATAAGGTCGTGATTGGCCGATGACTGTGATTGTGGTAAGTTGAGCCCAGTACACCGATACATATCTCGTTATACGGAATACCAATACCTTCTAATCCTTGGACAATAATAATAATAATAATGACAGTGTTCCTCCTTTATACATGACGACAATTATATGTAATATAAGTGTGTCTCATACGTAACATGACCTGTTGGTTTTGGTTGGTTTTGTTATTCGAGGAGAATCCCCAGGCTGTCGCTTAATCAGCACAGCCTCTATGTTGGAGTGGTTGAGAAACCTCCTCCCCCACCACTCAAAGGGGAGCAGTACGGAAAGATGGAGCCGAAATACCCTGAGGGTGGTCACTACCAGAGTGTTTTACGTCCTCAGGTTTTTTTTAACCTGTTGTGTGATAAGATGTTATATACAGTACGTATTAATGTGTTAAAGGACTTGTTACTCAATTGGAATAACATCTGTCCGCGTGGTAATTGGAAGGCCCAGAGCACTATAGATGATGACTAGTTCTGATAATGGTGATGGTGTCGTGATGGTGGTTGTGATGGAATACATGTGAAATGAGTGAGTGAGTGAGTGAGTGAGTGAGTGAGTGAGTGAGTGAGTGAGTGAGTGAGTGAGTGAGTGAGTGAGTGAGTGAGTGAGTGAGTGAGTGAGTGAGTGAGTGAGTGAGCACCTGGGACACCTCAGGAATACATCCCACGAGCACAGGCACCAGTAAGATTTGAACCCACGACCTGGAAGTTTGCAATGCAGTGCTCTAATCACTGCGGTATCGTAGGCAACTTTAGACTATCCTGGTATCAACCATAGGCTACATTATGTCACACATAATACCATCATACAGGCTAAAATAGGCTAAAAAAGAAGGCACTAAAACAGTCTAGGCTACTCTGTACTATGAAGGGGATACACTCGTCTATGCTACACTACCCCATAGGCTACAGCAGGCTCCATCTGACTGTCTATTACCCTGTGTTTCGTAACACCTCCCCAGGCTCCATTAATGTTATGATATATACAAGGCTTTGTAAGACAATGCCAGGCTGCTTTATGCTAAACAATGTCTCCTATACTACGTGCGTGCTCTGATATATCAGGCCATATGTTATACTTGGCTCAATTATACTGCATTAAACATTAGGTTGCATACCCCCGTCCTCCTCCTTCAACCATAGGCTACATTAGGTCACACATAATACCATCATACCATAATCGAGCGCTACACTGTGGACGACACAAAGACAAACCGTGCTACAACAGGCTAAAATAGGCTTAAAAAAGAAAGCACTAAAACAGTCTAGGCTACTCTGTACTATGAAGGGGGTACACTCGTCTATGCTACACTACCCCATAGGCTACAGCAGGCTCCATCTGACTGTCTATTACCCTGTGTTTCGTAACACCTCCCCAGGCTCCATTAATGTTATGATATATATAAGGCTTTGTAAGACAATGCCAGGCTGCTTTATGCTAAACAATGTCTCCTATACTACGTGCGTGCTCTGATATATCAGGCCATATGTTATACTGGGCACAATTATACTGCATTAAACATTAGGTTGCATACTCCCGTCCTCCTCCTCCTCCTTCAACCATAGCCCCCCCCCCCATCTATATAAGATGATCTATACATATATGCCGTATCTAACCTATTCAGCTGTGAAGTCGTTACGAAACGGTCTGTAATCAGAATGTTTAAACAGGGCTACGCTAGATAATGACTGGCTAATGGTACTGGCTAAAGGGTGGCTCGTGTTAACTAGACGTGTTAATAGTGCTGTAACAACAACAACAACAACTATCTACGAGGCCAATAGCGTACTAACTATGGCAACATTCCTATTAGCCAATCTCTATGATAACTGTCTTCTAATCACAGTATGGGTCTGATGTTACGGTGGCTAAAACGATATGAGGTCAAGTGCCCACTTGCAGTCGATGTCTTTACAGTGCCTATATCTCATATATCTCAACCATATTCAAAAGTCCACAACGGCAGTCAGTGTTCACACTGCAACTATATTCCACACAGCCGTAATATGCAGTCCCCAATTACAGCCTATCTCTGTACTCGGGACACATTCTGCAGTCCCCAGCAGTTGTCGTACTACAGCCATTTATCTTACAGTACTCATTGACAGTCGGTGTGTGTGTGTGTGTGTGTGTGGTGTGTGTGTGGGGTGTGGTGTGCGCGCGTGTGTGGGCGTGTGTGTGCGTGCGTTGGTGTGCGCGTGTGTTGGTGTGTGTATGTGGGCGCGTGCGTGCGCGTGTCTGTGCGTGTGTGTACTAAACATTGCCCCATGTGATTCAACATTGATGACATGATGTTGTCCCTGGATTAGGGCCAGTCTTCAAATAAGGCCACTAATCGCTGGCGTTAAGGCTGGCCTTAATATGAGCAATATACCGTTCACGTTTCTAATATGCTGTGAAGAAAACACTCTTCTCGCGATGACAATGCTGAGGGACATGCGCTGGAGGTATCTTGTTTGGGCAAATAGGAGAGGCCATATTTAATGTTCCCCAAGATCTTGATACAATAATGATCCACTACACGTGTAATACGAGTCAGTGACAATTGCGTCACTTTGTGAACTATGGTTCACTGCTAAAGCCATTTGGTACATCATCATCATCATCGACATCATCATCAACAACACTTTACCATATTATGATATATGTCTGAACAGTTAATTGTTTACAGTGTCTTATGTGTAATACTAATGTAGTGAAGAATTATAACCAAACGCTGACCAGATACAATATTGCTATACATATCGTGTTCTCAATGAAAACTATATATATATATATATATATATATATATATATATATATATATATATATATTAGAGAGAGAGAGAGAGAGAGAGAGAGAGAGAGAGAGAGAGAGAGAGAGATGTGTGTGTGTGTGTGTTAACAGAACACTTCTGGCTGAAATAAATGAAAATACTCCCCAACAACAACACCTTCGCCGACTATTATTAAAGTATTTCTACAGATTAGGAAGAAGATCTTTTCATAAAACATCACACAATCCCCTACACAGCCCGCGCGAGAGAGTACAATAGCATCGCTTCGTATCTGAACAACGGTAAAAGAGACACTTCTATCATGGTTATAATATGGTGAGGGGATATATAACTATTGTGAATAGCAATCATAACACAGCCCACAATTTACGTCGAGTGGCAAACTGTTACCGACTACAAGTGTTAGCCAAATCCTCTCAGGAGAGATTAAACTCAGAGAATCTGAGAGAGAGAGAGAGAGAGTGAGAGAGAGACATATTGGTGTTTATGTGGGGGAAAAAACATCGAAATAAGGCTTTAGGCTGGCTGCTGCTTCACGCTGTCGGTGGTGTGCAAGTGGCGGGTGTGGACGAGGCTCCACCTAGCTCAAAACAGGCCTGTGTTGTACATGGCGCTTTCAGGACAACATCAACAAGTCTCCAGCTGATAAAGTTTATATTTTCTCACACGGGGTCATTCTTCAATAAATCGCAGTTACACAACTAAAGATATGCCATATTTGGCAAAACTTTCCTTGTGTATCTGAATGCATATATATATATATATATATATATATATATATATATATATATATGTCAAACTTTCTGATTTACAAAATTAGTGTTATTTCAGGACTGATTTTGGAATAAATACTCACTGAAAAGAATCCATAACGGACTCTATATACAAATTCCCTCTAATATTACCTGTTTTACGTTCTCTCATCTTAGACACATATAAAGTATGTCTAAAGAGAGATATTTTATGCAGATATATTGTTCAAACCTGCACCTGTTCAATTTAGGCTCAGAGCAGACATACCTAACACCAGTCAATATTAAATCAGTATTATATGATATAATACTAAATGGTCAAACTTACAGGATCAAACAGCCACTGGATATCATCAATTCTATATCAGTGATTATATAATAATCCAGTTAGAAAGTATAGTATTACAATGACCTCACTGATAACTGACTGCCTTGAATTCACCTTCAGGTACAATTAGCTATGCTGTGAGGCTGAACAGTAAACCCACTGGCATGTGTCCAATTTTCTGATTCCCTAGTGAAACATATTAAAGAACCTATAGAATCAATGTAAACTTTATTATTAATGATATGTAATATATTATTATAATAATAATAATGTATATTTAATAAAGTGCCCTTCCTAGCAGGAACCCAAATAATATGTCTGTAAAACCCAAAAATAGATTATTTATCGGTGAAAGCAACCTTGAACAGGTGAGGGTTTTTTTTAACAGATTTAAACACATTTCTAATCTTGTAATATATACCATTATATATTTTTGTTAAACTCATCCTTTCACAGTTAAATTAACTAGGAAAGCATCAAAACAGGTTTTTCTCCCTCTCCATTCAATGTTTACTGGCAGGCTGTCATCTGCTTAGAACTGTTTGGAGGTATTATATTTAAATATGTTTGTGTGTACGTATGGATGTAAATCAGAATAAGGGGGAAATCTCATCATATATATATATTATATATATATATATATATAGAGAGAGAGAGAGAGAGAGAGAGAGAGAGAGAGAGAGATCACGTAAGTGAAAACCATAAGCACAAGTGAAGGGGATCTCCTCCTGGACAGAAAAATTATCTTTACGTATTATTGATGCGATGTAGAAATGAGCTAAACTGAGGGAAACTGAAAGCTAAACAGAGGACATCCCAGAAAACTGGAACTGTAAAAGACTGTGTGACACGGTTGTCCCATAAGTGACGTCATCTTTGACATAGATTGTCTAAGTAGGAAGAGTCTTATTGAACATCCAAACTGATACGATGGGCAACTACCGGCTCATCAAAATACATACATACACTGACCGACTGACAGAAAAAGATATCTATTTCGCTGATTCGGCGTTGAACTGGACAGATGCAATCGCAGCTTCTTGTACACAAAATTATATACACCACACATAACCAACAAACGTTCTCTAACGTCTCCATTAATCCACGTTAACATCAACGTTCATTACAGGAAATGCTCTATCCCGAAGGTCAACAGGTCAACGTTACTAATGTGCTGTCTACGATGGCTTGTGACTGGTTGCAGTCCGATCAGAGAGACCAGAATAGCCACATTAGTGTTAGTCACATCTCCTGGTCAATCACTTCAACATTATAACGGTGTAATCTAGCTTTCAGACCCAAACACCGCCTCCAATTATTAAAAAGCCCTTCGGTAAGCAAACTCCATTTTTAGTACGTTCACTGTACTGAGCAGACTCCATGTTAGGACGTTCACTGTACTGAGCACACCCCATGTTAGGACGTTCACTGTACTGAGCCGGTAGTGGAGAAACCAGTCTGTTAGCAGTCAATCTAATCAGAAGTTGTTTGTCTGTCAGAGAGCCAATAAAGATTGCTTAACCTAACTATCTAGATCTGAACACCAGCATACCCAAAAGGCAACACGACCATGATAAACACTGCCTAAACACCACTTTACACAAAAGACAACATGAACATGATAAACACTGCCTAAACACTACTATACACAACAGACAACACGACCATGATAAACACTGCCTAAACACCACTATACACAACAGGCAACACGACCATGATAAACACTGCCTAAACACCACTTTACACAAAAGACAACACGAACATGATAAACACTGCCTAAACACTACTATACACAACAGACAACACGACCATGATAAACACTGCCTAAACACCACTATACACAACAGGCAACACGACCATGATAAACACTGCTTAAACACCACTATACCCAACAGGCAACACGACCATGATAAACACTGCATAAACACCACCATACCCAACAGGCAACACGACCATAATAAACACTGCCTAAACACCAGCATACCCCAACAGGCAACACGACCATGATAAACACTGCCTAAACACCACCATACCCAACAGGCAACATGACCATGATAAACACTGCCTAAACACCACCATACCCAATCACTAACATAACCATGATAAACACCACCTAAACACCGTGGTTACATCAATTCAGTAACATGACCATGATAAACACCACCATACCCAACGCACTCTGTGATCCCTTGATACGTTTTTAGCTTTTGATTGAATACAGTTTTTCTTCAAAACGAGAACATATAATTGTAGTGCCATAAACACAGTCGAGCTTTTGTCAGCATGTTGCATAACAATCAATTTCTTTGCCCACCATGCTACCAAATGACATGACAACAGACCCCTAGTGGCAACATTTGTTAAACTATCACTTTTATTGCAGTCTTATCCCAGCCGGTCCTAACCTCTCCACACACACAACCCTACATCAGATACTTAATCTTAGTACTAACTAGCGGTTACAACATACAAAACTATAGTCTCATTGTGTTGGCAAGGGGGTATTTAATTTGGTAACCTCTCCCTAACTGCGTATTTATTTAATTCAATTGGATCAATTGACATCCAGTCAAAAACAGCTGGATCTGATCAACAGATGTTCCCCGAACATCGTTCTCCTCTACCAAATGGCAGTGCATAGAGCTACAGCGTGTTGAGTGGAAAAAGATTTGCATTTTTTGAAAATAAACTTTACGAAACCTTAACCTGTTCATTATGGTATACATTAAAATAAAACTAGAAAGGGGAACCTAGTGAAAAGCAGTTGATATCCCTATCTTTGTCTATACCTCAGAACAAATTTGAAACAATATGGCGAATGCCAAAGACAAACCTAATATGATATTTATATATCATCACATGTGATTCTAACTTCGGGTATATAATGGATTGTTATTGGATGTTATTGGATAATGGATTCGTGCTTTACAGCCACTTTTGGGCAAATGGTAGGCTAAATGGACCGAGTGACCTCCAAAATTGGAGGTGAAGCAAAGTCGAAGATGAAACAACCTTCAGATATGCCCACACTGAGATTCAAACTCAAGTGGTAGTGATCTGTGGTCCAACATGCTACCGCTAAACCAGGGAGGTGCCCTTCAAATATGATGGATTATATGCGTATATGAGTGTGCATGTATGTATATATATATATATATATATATATATATATATATATATATATATACCATAAAGGAAATTCACACGCAATGTTGCTTGGCCTAAGGTGAATGGAAGTAAATTTTGGTTCACTTACATAAGGATTATAGAGTATATATTGGTCAAGATATGGTATTGTCCACCGCATTATATTTATAAATCATTTTCTGCCCTATACCCGTTTTATATCAGTAATTATAGTGAATTGAGCAGTTCTATTACTCTAACAGCGAGCGATGTTTTTATCCAGCCTTATCTGCCCTCATTAATTATAGTTTTTGACGACACGTGAGACTCGTTTCTCTGTTGAAATCAGTATCTAATTATTGTAAATCATTTGCAGAGCTCTGCGCGCGTCCACCGAGAGAAGTAAATGACCTGATCTTTTAGAAATCCTATTTCCTTATTGGCTGGGTCAATCTAATTAATAGGCGAATATAATACAAGATTGGTGACGATGTTCACCTTGAATGCACAACACCGCTGAAGTTCGACTGATAATTTTTCATCGCGACTTCACAAAGGGCTACATATATTCCAAGCTAGAATTCTTATCTTATCTTAGAACAGGGCATGCTAAGAAATTCGACCACCATCACACCTCATCACAGTTACGATAGGTGTATGGAAACTTCTAACATATAAACACGCAAGACAGTCAGTGATCTTTATCAAAGGAGAGAACCAATTACCATGGTGCAGAGTATGATTGCTACAAAGAATAGCAAAACTTTGGTTCAGCCTTCTTCTCAAGACGAGTTTGTAAAATCTTTCGGCGTTACGTTTTCCGTTTTCCTTCTTTCGTCTTCACGATATTTTATCATCAAAGCACAGTAGACCGAAATGAATTCAGCAGAAATACTATTTATCGCCAGCACTCAAGGAGACATCAACAATCAGCCATCAACGTCAACTCGTAACTGCCATTAATCAACACGACAACAAGTATACTGTCACTTCTGTTGTCACATCGCAAACAGACGTCTTTTTGAAAACCGAAAAGACAAAAACCTGATAAATTATTTAAATATGTCCTTAGAACTGTCAGATGCTTCTGTCCAAGATCACCTTATTTATTCATTTGCTGTACTTCTGGTTACGTGAACATGAAGAATTGGGATGTATCTCTTAGAAAGAAAACATAAATGTGGTATGTATGTGTATGTATGTGTGTGTGTGTGTGTGTGTGTGTGTGTAAATTATAACATATTAGATCTGTATATAGACAAATGTATAGTATATTTACATAAGTACATACAAACATACACAATAATATACACATACAGAACTGTATATACATATAGACACACATAAACAAAGAGATAGATCTAAAATAACTTACCTCATCACCCACACTGGTTCCTGGTTATTGGGATCATCACCAGCTTGTGCTGCCCTCTGACGTGCAGCTTGTTTACTACGTTCAATAGCGGACTTGATGTCTTTAATTGCCATGTCCACCTCTTTATTCCTGTGATTCTCCAAGGTACTCGTACATGATGTACCCGAGGTGTGACTAGGAGTGGACTGAGCCGAGACAGAATTATCTGCTCCTGTCTCATCGTGCACGCTCTCCGATGGTGAGCTCTCGGTGGCTTGCATTCCCTGATCAATCTCGGCTTTATAACGACGTTTCAGGATTTCCGACGGAGTCTGTTCTTGGGCATCGTGCATAGAGACGTCTTCGGCATCACTGCCCTGACTGCTGGACAAGCCATCCTCGACAATCGGCATGCCGCTCGTCGATGACTTTCCCTCCTCCGAGATGACGCTCTCCACCTCAGCGCTGTCACACTCTGTCGCCTCCGGTGACAGAGAGAAGTTCTTGTCGTCGGCACCAAGATGGTCACTGCCATTCAGCGGAATCTCGGTCAGCGTGTCTTCGTTGACTTTTGACATGTGAATCTGGCCCGTGATTCGTGGCTGACGCAGTGAGAGCTTCTCAGGCGAACCCTCATAACTGCTGCCAAGATATTCCTCATCTGGCGGCCGAATGCCACCATTCCAGTTGTTACGCTTTGCACTTAGTGAATCATTGGACGTAGAATAAGCTAGACGCATACCAACATAGGAATCGCCATGTTGGATTCGGGCGTATTTAATATAATCATACTCGTTTTCTATTTCCATGCCCTTTGTTTGACCTTCAAACTGTTCGCCATCCTCTGGACTCGTGTTACAATCAGAGGAGGGAGCGTAATTCTGAGAATCATTTCCTAAAAGACTGTCGCAGAGTTTTTCAAAGCTATCCGACTTTCCGTTTGTCAAATTCTCGTTCTTTGATTCACCGGGGCTTGTACCATGTTCCTCTTCCGTGATGGGCGTCTTCGTGTGTTTTAGTTTCAGTTCGAAGTCTTTCTGCGCGCTGTGAACTGTGGTGTCTATCTGCGCTGGTTCAGACTCACGTTCGGAGCTCGAACTATCTCGATCCTGGGTGTTAATCTGGACCGAATCGGCCAATCTTCTCGCCAGGCCTGGAGACTTCTTACGGATTTTTGGTACAGCACCGGCACTTTGAAGCTTCGGTCTATCATCACAGTGATCATTGCCATATTTTTTAACCTCTTTGGTGTTCGGGATGTTATTTCGGATTTCTAAACTATTTCGCTTCTGGACTCCACCACCATCGGCACCACCATTGGTGGTCGTTGCATCCAGCGACGTGTCGGACTGGTTTCCATTCGAGCTGTTGCTGTGCAGCGTTTCACTGGCCGTTGGCGTTGTGTCGCCAGCATCAGAAGGCGTTTCTGCCGAATCCCTGGACCCCAGGGCATCCCTCTCGGCGCTGCCGGATGGCAGATGTGCCGATGCCACAGGACCACTGGCCCTGCCATCACATGACTTATCCTGAAAAGCAGCAAGGTACCTATTGTTGTTAGCTAAATGCTGAAAGTGGTTAGTAGTTGGAGAGCAGCAGCCAGTACCTTCACCACAGAGTTGATGAGTGGGAGGACAGGAAAGGTTGGAAGAAGGTGCAGGAAGGTTAGTAGCAGGAATGTCAGAAGTAGCAGAGGTGCAAAAGCTCAGCTTATTCCTACGCTTCATCGTGCCAGTGTTAGTTGAGTCAGACTCATAATCAAATTCGTCCGGGCTGTCTGGGTGCACTCTAGAACCATCACCCGAGGGCTCCATGCGCTTGAGCTCCTCCTCTAGGCGCCCACTAAACCTAACAGCCTCATTATCATCATCATCATCATCATCATCATCGCATGGAAAATCGTTAAGCGGAGAGTCGCTGCTCTCTGAGATGCTCCCACGATGCCGGAACACGATATCCATGTTCGGATCGCTTTCAGCATTATCACCATCGTCCAGCACTATATTCTGGAAAGACAGGCTACTTACGTCACTGGCCCTACACGAACTGCCATCTCCGAAGTTCACCTCAAGGCTTAGGTTGTCATCAAATCCATCCTGGAAGTTGTCATTCAGGTGATCCAGGTCGATGTCGCCAGCCCCATCATCAGGCACTGGATCGGCAACAGCTGCACCGAGTTCGGCACCAACTATGGCCATATTCTTCCATAGTTCTGGATCCAATTTAGGCACATCATCAGGAATGTTGTCATTATCTATGGCGTTGTTAGCAGTCTCCGCCTCACTATCAGACATCTTGATAAATCAGTGATAGCACCGTAATCTGATCTCAGTAGGGTAATAACTGCCTCGTGTCAGTGGATCGCAGTAATCAGTCCAGACGACATGATCCAAGCTGAAAGGTCACCAATCAGAGAGAGTTATTATTACCACCATTAGCAACATTATCATGATGCTTCCTGTTTGATCGGTTCATTATTCATCGGCCACAATTATGGAAAATCTCAGACAAGTCCAATTAACACACACACACACACATACTTGCATGAAGGCACACACATGCATAAAAACAAGCTCTCTCGCTCTATCTTGGCTGTGTGGAATTAGGTACTGGCATGGTGCATCAAGAGTCAAAACTCATAAATACAAGCTTTGCCTGATTCATCAAGATACCGAAATCAAAGAAGCGACTTCATCTAGAACATTTAATGCCTCACAAAACTGATTGTGTAAGCTTATGGGTTTCACTGACCATATATATGATTAAATAATGGTACATACGATGATCTGAATTCAGAACAGCACGCGTTCACACACACGTAGAGAGAGAGGGGTGAAGCTAGAGAGAGAGTGAGAACTTGAGCCTGAGTATGTGTTCAAAGACATTCCCATTCCATCACTCTAACCAGGTCACTGAGTAACAGATTATAATTAGTCAGATGCTGTTAGCTTTTTTTGTTCACAGCAACAACATCTAAACGATCATTGCTAGATGACAGTACCTAATTTCCATACATCATAAACCAGATGTCTCCCTGTTATTAATTGGATTTTTACGACTAGTAATTATGCCACAATATAACAACGGGCCATCAGAAGGAAACAGTGAGAAAAGTAACCTTGGTTTGGGACTGAGGTTTAATAAGTCAGACATAAATGTATCTCACTTATGAGCTGAAGTGAAATAATAATCAACAATAATGTAAAAAGAAAACTGCAAACAATGGCAATGTGTGTGTGTGTGTGTGCATGTTAATAAGACAAGTGAAAGATGAAACACCCTTCTGACATAGCCGGGCCTAGGTTTGAACCCAGGTGCTACAGATCTGTGACCAACAGTGTTACCAGTTAGGCCATGGAGGCACCCTGGTTGGCCTATAAGTTACCATACACATTCAAACCTATTCAAATGTTATATACTAAACTGACTTATGGACCAATCTGTAAACAATAATAAATATATGCGATGCTTTGGTTAAATGTGATCAGGTTGAGTTGGTTAGCCTCAGTTATGGTCACAACTAGGACATGTAGCTTAGGGCTGACTGTCTAGGGAAACAATCCACAAGCATAGACACGAATCGAATTTGAACCCGTAACCTAGGGAATTACAGCATAATGCTCTAACCACTAAGCCATCAGAGCACTAACTAACTATAATTCGCTAAAATTCTATTATAGCCAAAATTCAGCACATCACTACTCTAAGAACTATATACCATAGGTCACAGCCATTAAGCCAATACTTTGAATCAATATTATTACCCTTATTTTCTGGGGTCGACTTCATGGCGGGTGCTATTTCAGTGTCAATAAATTCAATAAACAGGAGAATAAATTTCAGTGTGTTAGCAGCCGACTACACTCGATCTATATACACACGGACATCAATCATTATTTTGATCTAAAATCATGCAGTCATGGAGTGAAACAAGTTGATGATAATGAATCATGACTTTATAACGAAAATCAATATTTATATGTAGAATTATCTGATTTTAGTAATTATGGATAAATGTTGTTGGACTTTCAATTTGAAGGCAGCGTCCGTAACAAGACAACTCATACTCAAGACATCCCGTACCCAAGAGCATCGTATCTCATTCGTTTGTCAGCATAGACGTACATCTTGTTTTCGTAGAAGAGTGTGTTTATTGTTTTGGTAATAATATAGGATTATTGATAACAAAAAAAGTTCAGTTTAAATATATAAAACTATTTCAGTAATTTTATCATCATTTCACAATGCAATCTTGTCTTTTAAATATTTTTCACTGTTCCCATGATTCTCTCACTTTCTGGTTCACAAGTGCAATGTTTGATGATGTTTCTTTGCTATTTCATGTGTTCAAAATGTTTGATATCATCTAAAAATTACTGTAGGGAAATGGTGAGATTTTTAGGTCAGTGATATTTTAGGCCTAAAATATGACCTCCACTATATGACCTACAGTATATGACCTACAGTATATCAGAGTGTGAAATAAGCATTGGCTCAGCCATGAGAGCATTAGTAGTCGCACTGAGCCTCAGTGCGAGAACTATTACTAATGTTCTCCTTGTGAAGCAGGTACTAATTTACATATAAAGACATCATTTGTTGCTGATTTTTCACTATGTCCTGACATCGGTTCTAAACTGCAAAGTTTAGACGAAATGATCTAACAAATTAAATGCTGCCATTTGGCATCAGGCTATGTGTGCTTGTAGACTAAATGATCTGACCCAACTCCAAAATTCATGAGATAAAGTGAAAGGTGAAACTCTCTTCAGACATAGCTAGGTCCTGATTTGAACCTAGAAGCTAGAGGTATGTGCTTAAACTGTGCTATCAGTTCAGTCACTGGAATATCATGTGATCAGAGAATTGGTTAGCAAACAATGATGGATTGATGGTGCCATTGAGTCATGACAGGAGTAAATACTAAAGAAGAACAGATTAATTCTTCAGAGGCCATACAGTCATAGAAGAGGTAAGACAGTCAGGAGACCAGAATCTGGATCCATCAGCAGGACTGTGATAACAGTCAGTCAGGCTCATCAGCAAGCAGATGATGATGATGATTATGATGATGATGCAGATAAGAATCCAGATGAAGAGCTGGCATTTGACGATATAAGTAATAACTAACTCAGCGAGAAAAAAATGACGCACGAGACATAAATAATATTGATCATTTATAAAGTGTGTATTATACGATAGATAAAGTAATGGGTTTTTTTCTGAGCTGCCAAAACGCTTGCAGGAAAGGTGCAATCAGTGAAACAATACCAGCCTTCTATTACTAATTGGCATAATGCCACTCCAATATGAATATGATATCACCCCGTACAATCCAGCACCAATGACAACTTAACAAGGACTATATAACAAATGATTTACCAACCGACAATTGTTCGGTGTGATTGGACATCCGAGCCTAAGGTGTCTAGTATTATATTGTACTATAACAGCTTCCATTTATGATTTAATAAAGCCTCATCAAAGCCAACATTATCATTAACTTATTAAGTCATCAGTGCCAGCTATTGTAATTATCAAAGAATATGATGGGTCTTGTGATACTAAAACGTGAGAGCAAGTGCAATAATTCTATAGCATCAGTGAAACAAAATTACAAGTTATCAATCAGTCACTCACTCACTCACTGGTAACATTCATGATCATGTAGCTCTAGAAATAGAATAATGTTATAATCTGGTTCTGCTTTGTTATCTGAAGGAATAATTTCACGCGTTCAGCTGCTTCAACCATAATCGATTTTAACCGACCATGGGACAAAACAATATAAATTACCGCAGGGTCTACTGACTAGTGTTTGTGATTCTCAGCATTCTGTAATCTATAATAGACTAGTCAGTAGACTACACTAGACTAGACTAGTTAGATTCAACTCTGTTGTATGTAGATCTAATCGTCTATAGTATATAGCAATTGTCTACGTCAGACACGTCAAACACGACATTGGACTAAATTAAGAAACGTGACCTAGTTTTAAACTACCAGACGTTTAGTAAAGTGGCAAGAAAAATACTCAACCTGTGATAGAAACGTCGGTGCTTAGCCAATCACGAGAAATAACATCAAAATGACAGCTGTCAAACACCGCCATAAAACATGGCGGCCATATTTGTTGCTGATGTCCGTACTCTTAAGACTTACTGCGGTACATCTAAGCAAATTCAGTCAAATTATCCCAAACCCAATTATACAGAATGTAATATTTTACAAATAATCCATATTCTATATACAGTTGTATAAATAATAAGGAATACTATTTTAGTAGTGGTTTGAGACTAGATTAAAACGGTAGACTATTCCACAGCTTTTATTTGGCGCTGTTTAGTGACCACGTATACAGAAGATAATTAAAAATAGTATAGCTAAGTGTATTTCGGGCCATAGACAGCATACACTGGGCATACAAAAGTTTATGCTGGTTAAATTAAAAATTAATATATTAGCTGGAACAATTCTATGTATATATATATATATATATATTTTTTTTTATTTTTTTATTATTATTATTATTATATTATCAGATATCAGAAGATTAATCTGGATTTAAAACTGATTATATATAATACGAAAACAGTTCTTACGAAGATTATACTTTCACTCTAAAACCCACGGCAGTTTGTTTTATTTTTTAAATAGCTTTAAGCTATCCTCATTGATCCTATATAACCTATTTATTCCGGTTAACACACATATATCGAGCATATAATTAGTCTATGCACATTAAAATATATTTTATGACAACAGGATGATAATTTAAAAAAACCCATTATTAATCTCTTTTAGTTTAAAAACTTTATTTATATCATTCAATTTGCTATAAATAACATGAGCTTTATTTATGATAAACATTAACACATTTCATTGGCAACTCATTATAAAACGTATCCATTATCCATTTTGTTAACATACATATAGGGACCTACATATATTTGATAAAATAACAAATAATAATAATCAGCACACATACAGTTATCCTGCACATTAGCATTAAGTAGGCATAATATTCATAGAACATTTAAAAAGTAGAGAATATGATATCCCATCCTGACAAATATCATTAATTATCCTGGATCAGTCGATCCTTAATTGATAAAACTGAGCCTCGATCATCTAATATAATTCGGAACTCATTAAAAAACAACGCACCGTAAACAATAAATATACAGACTCATGTACCGGATTTGATTTATTTACATTTTAAAATATTGCGATTAAGTCTTTACCAATAATTAAGTCACGTTTATCAAAATATTATCCTGAATGATATGTTGTTTCTGAAGTCGAAAGAAAATTTCATATTACAAAAACAAACACAGGTCAGTGCCATTTCTAGACGTAAAATTAATACCCGAACAATTTGTTTGTGCGAATTTTGGATAGATCAACTGACCAGTAATTGTTTTCATCATGGTTGCAT
This sequence comes from Paralvinella palmiformis, assembly GCA_025642065.1. Classification (NCBI taxonomy): domain Eukaryota; kingdom Metazoa; phylum Annelida; class Polychaeta; order Terebellida; family Alvinellidae; genus Paralvinella; species Paralvinella palmiformis. The sequence goes on from JAODUP010000295.1 coordinate 234,505, forward strand.
TTACTCTTTTCGTTAGTTATTGAAACAATTACCATTACTTGTCTTCTTGTTAAATCTCCCAAACACCACCAATAAATAAATCAGATCAGTAAAACTCCTTTTCCTGAGTGATATTGTTTCGGGGGTCGAACGAAAATGAAAGATTGTAATACATTAAACTAAATATCAATGATTATATAGTAGTTATTTGTTGCCTTAATTTAGCCTCTATGACTATTTTTCAGTTCAGTTCAGTTTGTTTAGTCTCAGAACATCTCACACCTGCGCCATCCGATTGTCCACGGCCTAGCTATTGTATATATATACCTCTAAAAGCCGCTTGTTAAACAACTTATAAGATCTACTAATCTATTGTATCCGAAAGCGTGATATTGTTATTCACATCCAACCATTACGTAAACATCTAAACCATCTACGGGTATCTTGAACAATATCCTTTCCCAAAATTTGATTCTTCCTACACACACACACACACACACACACACACACACACACACACACACACACACACACACACACACACACACACACATGCAGGCACGAACAAATCTGGTGTTTGTCGATTTGGGTGGCCATACAAATGTCAAAGTTTCTCCTTTCATCCTCTAAATGCTTTTGATCGTTATTAAGCTAAAGGAACAGTACACCTTCGTTTGACATTTTCTGGACTAATTAATACAAATATGCTCAATTAAGTTATAAATAATGTCAAATTATCAATACGATCAACCACATATTAAGTAATCCAGTTCAAGCTGCTGGTTAACCGGCTACAATTAGTCTGTGGGCGCCGCCATTTTGAAGCCAGACACAGACCGGATACTTCTGAAATGTGACGTCAGTTAGTATAAGTTGTTTGTATTACACGATTATAACATTGTAAACAGGCGTCAGTCAAATACCTAAATTCGAGGGGGGAAGCGCATTTATTAATATTAATGTATAGTTGGTCCAGACATCCTTATTTTTATGTTGTACTCTTGTAACAAGAAGCACCTAATAATGAATTGATTTCAGTTAATTAGTAGTAGTTAGTATGCTGGGCACGTGGGCGTGATGTAAATCACGGTAACGGGTAAGCCAGAGCATCTGTGATCGGATTTGATCAAGATCCAGATAGCTACACGATCCTTGTGCCACCTGACGTCAGAAAACGTGACTTTTGTCATTCCCGCCATATAATTTGGTATTCGAAGAAGCCGTAATGGCTACCTTCCAGTAATGGGGATTATTCAGGTAGATTTCGTGATTATTGTTATGGGTTTTGTGGTTACTTTTCTAAATATTAGGCATTTAAGTAATATTATCTGGAGGTAAACTGTTCTTTTAAGTTGACTGAATTAGCCTAAAGTATTTGTTTTCTTGTTAAATTTATAATATTACAAGTAAATACGTCTCCTGCAAGCTAGCTATATAAGACACCATGGCGGTTTAACATGGCTAGCCATGCACGAGTAAGGTTAGCACATCTTCCAATGTTTTGAGCTAAGAAATTAATCGTTGTTTTGATAATTCGATAAAACCGTTATGATACCTTTTGTTCGAATTTCAGTCTGGCATTTGAATGCATCAAGCGTAAATAATCATTTGAAATAATCAAATTTGTCAGTAGGATAATATTTCAAATAACAAAAGATAACCCAAAAAACATGCTATATTCTTTAATTAATTTAAATAATTCATCCGGAACATTAATAAACGAAATATTTTGGCTAATCGACATACAACTGAAGATTACAAAAAAACGCGTTATGCGATGTTGAGTATGAGTCACAGTAACTTCAGTGTAGGAGGAGGATTATTATGTACGAAGCCCGTAGCAGGGTACATATTGGTCACAAACGTTCCTCTCCCAGCCGCCATTTTTTTCGTTTTATCGGACACAATTAATGTATTCGTACTTTCTCGGTTGAACTGCTGAAGTAAGATCTCATAATAAACTACTCTGGCCATTGATTAGGTTTACCAGAATATTATTAATTAACGAAGAATATATGGATTTGCATACATACAGATTGTACACAAATGAACTATAGTAATAAAAGGTATGTTATACATGAACATATGTTACATTAATTAACTAAAATTGGGAAAAAATACTTCACGATGTACAGATTGTTAAAGCCATATAATATAATAAGTCTAGACATGATTCTAGTTTTCAAATATTGTAAAAAACCTGTATATTTATGCCATTAAATGTTTAGATTTCGATAATTTGATTAACTTTTCATTATCATTCGCGGAATGGGGGCAGAAATAGAGGGGGGGTGAAAGAAGGCTGAAATTGCAATTTTTAAAATCTAAACATGATCGTAATTGCCTTTAAACGCCAACAAAATATGGAACCTAATAACCAATACATAATCTATATAGCGCCCTGAAAAGTGAATAATCGGATATTTATATGAACTGTCGCTCAAAGCTTCTCAACAACGTGATATGTTATGTATACGTTCTTTGATTATTGTGTTCAGTGTTTTGTTGTTATTGTTGTTGTTGTTGTTGTTATTGTATATTCTTCTTCCTGGTCAAGCATAGCGCCCAAACTTAGATAATACAACTACGGGTGCTTCGACAGATTGATTGCAGTAGGACCTGTAGACGTCTGAACCCTGCAGTGTTATAGCGGCTATAGGTATTTGTATATTTTGTTGGGTTGAGTTGTCCAGCCTCGGCTCTGATCACATCTAGTACCTATGGCCGAGCTACGACCACCCTGAGAAATCCCACAAACACCTGGAGGTTTGCGATCAATACCACAACCACTACATCGATCATTGGAGCTTCCGACATATATTTCGTAATCAATAAAGTAATTGATAGGTGTATCAACGAGTTGGTGATTAGAAGGCATTTAAATATTATATCAGAACAACAAAGCTGTTCGAGCTGAATTATATTTCTAGAATACTTCTTTAATTTATGCATTTATTGTTTTTGTTTTTTTTTTGTTTATTTATACGTTCGTTCGCTTGCCTGTTTGTTTATCTTGATTGTTCGAACTAGTCTCCTATATAGGTCAGAAAAGCGGGAAGTAAATACCATTTTATTTAGCCTTTTATTCCAACAGGTTGAACCATCACGTCACCAAAACTACATTATAGATGAACCAAACCTTTATACGCAATACAAACGTGATGATAGGAAAGCCGATTCTTGGCATAGTTTATTGCACATCGGAGATCGAAATCAGCGCTCACTGATCGATCCAGAATCGGCAAGAAATGACGAGTCAAGGAATTCTAAACGTACCGTATGTAGTCGTATTTAAGCGGTTGAAAATTTGAAAACTTGAAAATTAGTATAAAATAATTTAATGAAACATACATGGAATATCTATTAGTATTAAATATTGACTAATTGCAAACTTGAAGTCGATTTTGTTGGTGATAAGCAAATGTTTGCATGAGGTTTTATGTAAATAGATAGTTCTTCAACGTCAAACTCACCATTTGAAACATACCAGATGAAATGTGACAAATATTCGAAAATCTGATCACGTAAAGATCACGTTCAAAAACTACATTGACTATCTGTTAAACAAAAAAAATAATTTCAAGATTGTATTTACAACTTATAAATTTACCAATGACATTGCACCCGAATACTCCTGTTAACCTCGTGTCCATTTCAAAGCGATTCCGACATCTCAGGTGATCATCCAGTGTCAGATACTATTACAGGTGTCTGTGTGTCGGCTTAAGACATATATGGTGATTGTTTATTGCAGGGTCTGTTTTTTACGACTAAAAATATTTTACATTCCATTGTAAAAAAAACCGTTAATAACATCAAAACTGTTTAAAATGTAAAAACCACAAATAACGTAAAAACACGAATAAAAACTGTTTCACCGGTCGTGCGTACATCATTACGTAAGCACATTCAGATATTCATGTTTGTCAATAACCATCTATATTTCTATATATAAGGTCATTTGCGCAGTGATAAACTAGAATCTTTCGAACATTTGTTTAATGCACTCGCATTCTGGCAACTTTGTTGGCTCGCTGATGATCGTATTACTTAGATGTAGCATATTATTTTCGAGCGTATGTCCAGAAACTTAGTCGTCCGAGTTGGATGTCGGCCACAGTCTATTGTTGGGGGGTGGGGGGGGGGTTATGTCCGGATAACGTGGTGATCCTGGTACTAGGCCCCTTTTAATCGATTTAAATGTGGTCTTGGGCTGCTTTTATGCAGTTGTATAAATGAAGTCAGAAATACCATGTTTGGGGGGGGGTAATGAAGTCACTAACGCAATAATAATGAGTATCAATCTGAAATGGAAATCAGCAGATCATCAGACAAGGGAATTAGAGTTTAGGTTTATAAGTTATAGTCATTCTGTCACCGAGTATCACCTAGAATTGATGATAGAGGTATAGTAGAATAGTGGGAGGGGGGGGGTGCAATTACATACAATTGTGATTTGATTTTTTTGTTTTTTGCTTATGTAACATTATTATTTGCTAGATGAGATTTTGTGATTTTGTTCTCTATCGATTACGTAAATACCCTTATTTAACTGGTCATTGTATTATGTAGTATGTGGTATTCCTAACACTGCGTTGCAAAGAGCATTGAGAATTATTATATCTTTTAAACTTGTATACTAATTGTGATTTTACAGTAATAGTTGAATTGTTATAGAAAAGGGAATGTTTAATAATTCTTTGTAAAAAAACCCTTTAATAAGTAGTATTAATAATGATTTATGGAATAAGTTAATTGCCGGCTTAAATTAGAATTTTTGTTTTAATGTTTACATCTGTTATAAAATTATTACTGTTGTGCAGATAGCAGAATCTGAACTATAGAAAGGTAAAATTTTTTTCAATTTAAATACTCTTGATATTAATTAAGTGTAAATGTAAATACTCTTGATATTAATTGTGTGTGTGTGTGTGTGTGTGTGTGTGTGTGTGTGTGTGTGTGTGTGTGTGTGTGTGTGTGTGATATATATATATATATATATATATATATATATATATATATATATATATATATATATATATATATATATACAAAGCGTGACGTAATCACCGGACGTAACGCCTTAAAGATGCCTTTCGATGTACCTATTTTGTTGTATATACTTTGTTATCTTTTAATGTATTTTAATATATTTTAAAGAGTTTAAAAAGAATATCTTTTATTGTTAATATAATCAGTTCATGTTCTTTGAAAATTATATTTACGCTAGAAAAGTGTCGTTGACCGAAATAACGTAAAGTGGGGTATTACTGTGTGTGTGTGCGTGTGCGTGCGTGTGCGTGTGTTTGAACAAGTGTAATGTATTTTGTATGCCGGTGCATAAAACTCATCAGACCTTTAACATTCAATTTAGTTACAAAAAGTAAATACACTAAACAATTCATCGAATCAACAGACAATATAAGTCTATATATAATACTTATTACTTTCCACTCGATGATATCTAGTATATCTGTTAAACTAATATTAAATTTATCAGTCAATAAAAGAGTCACTGTAGAAGGACCACATAACGTTAAACTAACTACTTCTGACGTCCAGCTAAAAAAATAACTTTATTTCTAAACATATATATATATATATATATATATATATATGTGTGTGTGTGTGTGTATATATATATATGCCATTCTGCAGCTAAAATATGATTATCCGAGAAAATCCCTTCGTTTATCATTTTAAAATTTGCCATTTTAAATACCTGAGCGTAGCTGTAATATTTTCTTTCTTCGAGAAAATTAGCTATTAATTCCACTAATTTAGGCAATCTAAGCGCACTAGGTATATAGAAATATCATTATTCCAGTGAAAACTAGCAAAATAAACAAATGATCGTTCGTCTTAGTCAATAGTTCTTGAATCATGCACGTGAAATGCCATGATTTATGAAACTCTAGTTACTAAAAGAATCATCAGTGATATACCGTGATGATATCACGTGACTGCGTAACTATGGTCTAGACTAACATTTCACTGTTCTTGAATTTGGAAATATCGGTTGTATATTGCTCGATCTAGTCCCCGTTTTTCAGATTTTCCGTTGTATAATACGATACATAAAGCAGCCATATTAAACTTATCGTACGCCTAATTTAGCCTAATTGGTTTGGTCTAATTATAGTTGACACACAGCAGAACCGAATTGCGGATGAGGTATACTCATATATTTAGACATCTCGTGAAATGAGTCCACCACTAATCTGGATCAACGAATTTGGGCCGCATCTAACTGGAGTATCAATGGACACCAATACACACACATGCATACACAAACATATCGTTTGTGTATTATTTTATTGATGCGAATATGTAGTACCCATATGTTGTATTAAATTATTGTGTGTGTGGGGCGTGCTGTGTGTGTGTGTGTGTGTGTGTTGTGTGTGTGTGTGGTGTGTGTGTGTGTGTGTGTGTGTGTGTGTGTGTGTGTGTGTGTGTGTGTTTAATGTGTAGAAGGGGTAGGCGTGCAAATGTATATACAGATGAATCCCATTTTAGCTGCAGAGTAATTTACCCAGATTTTTCTTCGGTCCATCTTTGACCGCCCGCGGTTTGGCCATCGACTGATAGAGGTCCATTTGTTCGGAAGCCATTGTGTTCATGCCGGAGAGATCCACATCGTCGACGCGAAGATAACGACACTTTCTCAGATCCTTCCAGAGATCGTTGACGTTCATCTGATGGATGTCCTCCTCCGGCACTTCCGAGTGCAAGGACAACTCGGAGCTGTTCGCCAGTTTGCGTTCTCTGGCCGCCGCCACGGGGTCGAAGGCCGCAAACGGCGGGTTCTCCTCGACCCACGAGGCGGTCCTGTACAGGAATTGGCGCTTCTTCTTCTCCAGCTGTTCGCCGAAGACGTGCTCGCCGACGAGCAGTTCTCGTCTGCGGTCATCCGCCCGCTCACGGGCCTTGGCGTCGGCTAACGTGGTCGGCAGCAGTGCTCCTCTCTTCGTCGACGGGCTGGAACCTTCCAGGGTCGACCTGCGCGCGTCGTGGGAGGAGTACATGTCGTCGTTGGCGGTTTTTGGTCGGCACTTCTCCCCGACCAACTGATCCTGGCTGCTGTAGCCGGTAGCGGTCAGTGCCCGAGCCGTACGCCGGAACGGAGCCCTAGCATCGCCGCCGTCGACCGCGTTCTGTCCCCGCCGTCTCAGTTCCGGAGATTCTGAAACGCCGGCGTCCAAAATTTGAACATTGTAGTCGCGGAAATGGACGGAGTTCGGACGTTTCTCGGGCTGCTGGCCGAGCGACACGGTGCTGCTAGCGCGCAGTTGGCCAGCGTTCGACGAGCAACTCATCCTTCGCGCGGCGAACGTCTCTTGATTTGGACAGGACGTCGTCGTTTGCAGCCTCGGCGTATCCGTCCTGCTCGATCGACGCCGTAGACTGCTCGCGGGTGAACGTCCTCTGGAGGGTCTGAGTTTCAGTCGTTGAGCGGCCGACGCTATCCTCAGGGTGCTGTCGGAGGTGTGCTTGACCTTAAACGGGAGCTTGCCCTGCGATTCCAGCAGCTTCATGTCGGCGATGTCGTCGGCGCTGAGATACGATCGAATCTTGGACACCCGGTTCTCCATCCGACTCTGACGGGTCTTCGCTTCGACGTAGTCCAGTCGGAGGAGTTTCAAGGCGTGCGCCTGCTCCAGTCGGAGCGTGTCGTACACTTTGTCCAGATTCTGCTGCTCCTTCATGTTCGATATGACGGCCAAAACCTGTTTGTCGTGTTTGTATTTCCTCATCAGTCCCGCCGAAGCCATGATGACCGCCTTTTAGGCTCACTCGATGGATGATCCCGCACGCACAAGCACGCACTCAGTTTCAAACGGACACCATTTCACTCTCCGCTCACACGTCTAATCGATTATATGGATCGGGAAGAGGAAACGAGAGCCCTACACATTTCTCGGTGGCCGAGATCCGTACTGACTCTCGCCGTAATCGTAGAATCGTAAATATTTTCGCGTACTCTCACTCGTCCTCGCTCGTCCTCGCGGAGATAGCCGCCGCCTTCGATGACCATGCCTCGCCTAGTATCTCGACGACGTCGGATCGCGCCTCCATGTCGTCTGCGCATTGACTCCTGAAATCAACAGCAGTCGTCAGCCTGCCGAGAAGCCAAAGTGGCTCGGCTTTGTTCCTGACTAATCAGATCAAAGCCGAGAAATGTAGCACCGTTTGTTGAGGAGGCGGCGAAACTCTGCCCATCTACGGGTCAAGTGCCGTGTTTATGTAAAAAAAAGTCGGAACTTGGCACTTCGTTTTTGGCACCTTATATAACAGACTAACCGGCAGAGTAATGTCACTGACGAAGGCTGAAGAATCAGCATAACAACAAGATTAGAGATATAGGCGCAAAACGCTCAACAATAAGTACATATATATATATATATATATATATATATATATATATATATATAAAAATTATGAATGTATGTAGCTGTTGTATTTTATAAGGCAATAAAGGACCGAGGCAAACGTTTGTCAAACAAAAGCCAAACAACTCAAGGCTCTGTCGATGGGGGGTCTCTCATTGTTGGCACACATGATAGCGGCTCTCTTCACAGCTTACAGTTGGTTAATAAATCAACTCGGTTATGGCATTCCGTACGCCCGCCGGGCTATCACACACGTAATCCATTAAGTCCGGACACGGCAAGGAGCTCGCTGGTAATCAAGCACCGGAAAGGTCGACGACTACGGGCTATATCCCGGTATGACCCCGTCACTCCTCGATTGATGGCACCGACCGACGGCTGTAGTAGGCAGATAGGCAGGGAGGTCCGCTACGTGGCGTTACTATCGCGGCCAAAATGGTCACCGGTTTAATTGGCGACCAATCACAATAGGAATGACATCAACCGTATAGAATCAAAAGGTGTCTTCGTCCTGTTTCGCTCTGTCCGGTTCAACTATTTTCTGTCGTTCTTTTGTTGTTTATTACCTGGCCGAAGATCCGATAATCTACCGCTGTCATACCGTAGCCATTGTCTGTCTGACTGTCTTCTAGGCGTTACCTGTTTCGTGTTTACAGTCTACGGGACAATGAGCCGTAAATTGATGGGTTGATATGGGACAGCTCGAGGCATCATTGCTTTTGTGTATCTATTTGGTGTGTCAATTTTGTGATCATCTACGAAAACCGACCAATTAAAATATTGACCGTGAATATGATAATTATGATGATCATAATCATAATCACATATATCTCTTTAAGGACAATTTATCAAAGTGTTATAATGCCATAATTTCAAACTCAAAAGGTATAAGTAAGGTAATATTTCAGTTTTAGAGCCATCTCGTTAATATTTCATAATAAATTTTATTTATAATTTATTCAGATTGACCTTAGACGATTACGACATCAGTGTCGCATCAGTTGCTAGAAATATTGCCAAAAATATCGTCGTTTTCGGCTTATGCCATCAGTTTGACCTTGAATGAACTACTACCTGTATTAAGTCAATCTTAATTCTACGCCTCTGCTGAAATCGTGTGTGTGTGTGTGTGTGTGCGCGCGCGTTGTGTGTGTGTGTGTGTGTGTGTGTGCGTGTGTGTGTGTGTGAATTAATTATTCCATATATCCAGTGCTAATAAAGTCTCAAAATTTGATTTTGTTTAATGTAGAGTGTAATACGTGTATTGATAAAAATTTACATTAACAGAAATCAATCAAATGGTGACCTTCGTTATATGAATGTCAGTTTATGCTACTTCGTAAATAAATTGCTGTCCGGATTACGAATTAGCTGTTAATGGGACCATTAAATTTTTTCGCCATTTTCGCAAGAAGAAGGTTATGTTTAGAGAATACCAGCTATATTCATATTAAAATGTCTTTTGTTAAAATATGGAAAAATATTACACAATACAAAATCTGCTGTTAAGGCCAGCTATACCGTCAAAGTTATACAGTTTACGTGTTATATATTAGGGAATATTACATTTTTTTAAAATGCTACGAAAATCTGCTAACGTCATCGAAAACAATTATACTTAATTATACTCTATTACAACACCTAGTAGTAGTAGTAATAATAATAGTAATCCCGCTATCGCAACCACCACTGCTATTACTATTATTACTACTACTACTACTACTACTGTTACTACTATTACTTCTTCTATTTACTACTACTACTACTACTGCTAGAATTATTAATGTAACTACTACTTCTATTAATAGTCAAAATTACAACAACGTGTTTTATAGTTTTCGGGACCCCCCCCCTCCCCACACACACACACACACACCACCATCACCAATGACCTGCCAAAGGCTTTTATGGCTAAATATAGCGAAAAGCTCTTCAAGCAAACGTGCTTTGCTGTACGTGAACATCAATAACACGAGTCATATTAGAGAAGCTAATTGAAATACATGTTAAGAACATCGACAAATGATGTTAGGAGGCTGCTATGTGACACAGTCAAAAACTACTTACAATTGGATATATATATATATATATATATATATATATATATATATATATATATATATATTTTAGCTCTTTGTTTATTAATGTGTCGCTGTAAATAGAGTTTACTCACAGAACCAGTAATTATAGTATTCGGCTAAAATGTTGTATTGGCCATCGGAAATTTGTGAATATGCTGTAAAATGTCTTAATCTTCTAATATAAAAAAAACTAACTCGACAAAAGTACAATCAATTCTCGAGTAACTCTGGCTTTGGATTAAATGGAGTTATTTTTTACTGTCTACTACCTCAAAGATTGGCCATTGGAGTAAAAGTAGTAGTAGTAGTAGTAGTAGTAGTAGTAAAAGTAGTAGTAGTAGTAATAGTAGCCGGAGCAGCAGCAGTTTTTGTTATAGTAACGGTGGTTCAGTCAAATTTGGCACGGAATCGTTTTCGGCTTATTCCCAGATAAACTTAATTAGGGCATATAAATAGGCGTTATAGTCGAGTGTTTAGTGATTTTTAAAATTATTTATGATCGCTTCATTTGAACGATTCGGGCAAACCACCACTTCTTGCCTATTTCAGATTTCTGACCACGTTTTTTATCAATCCAGTAGTCTCAATAACATCATAAACATACGGGGAGATATGCTCTCTCTCTCTCTCTCTCTCTCTGGCAGTCGGTTTTAAGCTTATTATCCACAGCAATCGATCTCACCCAATAAGATACTATTTTATGAGATTCGTGGCATAATTTGCAATAAAGCTCGTTTTATTATTTATAGATGGTTTTCCACTCAATCTAGTCAGCATCCTAGTTGTTAACGAGTTGTACAAACCACTACTCGCCATCTGAATTAGGGTACGGTATAGTATCAATCAAAACTGAATCATCAAATAAATGTTGACAGTTAATACAATATATATATATATATATATATATATATATATATATATATATATGAGTATATATATATAAAGAACCTAAGTTTTGTTTCTTTATTAGCAGCTTAATTCAGATTGGTAAATACAAAATTACTATGAAATCGAGCTTAGATGAAATGCCTTAAATATTTTATATTGACAGTACTGTGGCCTAATTACGATAATATCTATATCAAGGTGTCTATGCCCACACTTTCTAACATAACTGATCGTGAGACATTAAATAGATTTGAGCCCCAATTTTGAATTAAACTTAACCCCCGCTGGCCGATAATAATGGCTACTAAACGTAAATACTGATCGTTCTTCGTTTTTTTTTTTTTAAATAAAGGGGGACGTTAAAAACGCCCTGAGGACGTAAAACACTCTGGCAGTGACCACCCTCAGGGTATTTCGGCTCCATCTTTCCGTACTGCTCCCCTGTGAGTGGTGGGGGAGGTGTTTTCAACCGCTCCAACATAGAGGCTGTGCTGATTAAGCGGCAGCCTGGGGATTCTCCCCGAACAACAAAACCATTAGATCAATGGATTCATACTGCGTTAAAATTGATACGCATCACTTGTTCTTTACTTAGATGACAGAAAGTATCAACTATTAAAACAAATCCCTCTGGTGTTCACTACACAAACAAGCCTCCGAAATGACAAAACAAAAATGTATATTTAACATCACATAAAAGACAAACAAGCTTTATGGCGTTAATCGATATGTGTATATATTATACACAATTAGCTGTGTATGGGAATGTTCTTTTGTCGGCACACGGTGTCCTTTGACTCAATCTAGTCAGCATCCTAGTTGTTACCGAGTTGTACAAAACTCTTATTGACTCAATCTAGTCAGCATCCTAGTTGTTACCGAGTTGTACAAACCACTACGCGCCATCTGAATTAGGGTACGGTATAGTATCAATCAAAACTGAATCATCAATAAATGTTGAGTTAAAATATATATATATATATATATATATATATATATATATATATATATATATATATATATATATATAAAAAATGTTTTGTTTCTTTATTAGCAGCTTAATTCAGATTGGTAAATACAAAATTACTATGAAATCGAGCTTAGATGAAATGCCTTAAATATTTTATATTGACAGTACTGTGGCCTAATTACGATAATATCTATATCAAGGTGTCTATGTCCACACTTTTATCTAACCAATAAGCACATGATCGTGAGATATTATCAATAGATTCGAACTGAGCCCCACCCGATTTCGAATTAATTACTCTACTACCTCGTTACTGCTGGGAATCCGTCGTGGTACACTTAATTGTGATCCAGTTCCAATATGGGGCTGACCTATTTCATATTACCCAAAATATGATTTGACCTATAATTCAAATTTTGAAGGAACCGAAAAGGGACCAAATGGGGCCATGCAGGCAAACACTCAGCTACCACCGCCTAACAGTATTGTGCTTATCTGTGGGCCATCGGTCCATGACGTCCCAATATATAGTGAGCTCCGGTGGCCTATTGGTTAAGCACCCGGCACTTCGTGCCAATGGTCGCAGGTTCGAACCCCGTAAGAGGTCGAAACTTTTCCAGGGATTAATTTCTCGGCTCACTACATCGTGGGTGGCTGACCACGTTAAATGGCGCTGCCGTCTCCACTGAATTATTTAAAATAAAGGGGGACGTTAAAAAACCCCTGAGGACGTAAAACACTCTGGCAGTGACCACCCTCATGGTATTTCGGCTCCATCTTTCCGTACTGCTCCCCTGTGAGTGGTGGGGGAGGAAGTATCTCAACCACTCCAACATAGAGGCTGTGCTGATTAAGCGACAGCCTGGGGATCTCCCCGAACAACAAAACCAAACCAATGGGTGGGAAGACACACAAAAATTATAAATATATCATATAATTAATACACCAGTGATTTTTGTATTAATACTACGATTACGCTTAACCCGAATTTACGGACTAATTAGTGGACGCTCTATCGGGAGTTCAAATGACATCATCGCGTGAGACTATAATCTCTTAATTTCTTTATAATAAGTTTATTCATAAAGTACATAAAGGCCATGGGCCCATGGTACATACTTGCTCTACATTTGTTCACGAATGCGATCAGCTCGATGCTAAATACATAATTTAAGAAAAAAAACCCATAAATTCTTAATGTAATTTGAAAGCATAATATGGATATACATCGCTAGTCTTTTAATGACCGTTTCTGATTTAAACGAAAGTATATAAACAAACTTGACTGGAGATCTTTCTATCCAGTACTGAGATATATAAGTTTGTTGAATAGTTTCATACAATGGACACATCATAATAAAATGATATTCGTCTTCTATAAAGCTACGATGTTTTAAATTCAAACAATATTTATTGTGGATCGAGTTATAATCAGTTAATTTTAGACGTCCATTGTATAACTCACCCATCACCGAATGTCCTCCGAGACAGATTGGTACACTTCAAACTCCTACGACAACCATTTGACGCGCATTAGTGCAGTTCGAATGTCAGTAATCGTTCTCTGACATTTCCACTGCTTCAGCTGAAACCAATTCCTTTTGGCGTTCACTAATTTGTCTCAAACATCAGCATATATTCTACGATAGTAGATTTTTGTATATACGTCTGGCTGAGGGGCCTGTGTGAATAAGCTGGTATCAGTACAGATAGGTGCAACACCTGTGCGGGCATGTACGCGAATTCCAAGGATACCCGTTCAGGTGATTGTTTCCGTAAATTTCGGCCACAGTACCACTCTTATTCGTAACTTATATTACTACTACTACTTGTTAATTACTGTCTGTTAAATTCCACTTCTATAATAGGTATTAAAACGGGTAAAATACTAAATGATTGTTAAGCTATACTTCTGAGCAACTGATTATTAATTGAGCACACTTTTGAAATAAAGCTCAAGTTGTACGATTATGCTGAGTGAGAAATTCACGCAACAATACTTTATTATATAGAAACAGTCGTTCCCTAGAAACTTCCACGAATGAACGGCACGAAATATTAATTTAAACGGATTATTATAAATACAGCTTTTACATACCGTTGTTTCCATTTTGCTTGCATTTTTATATCACGCGCACTACATATTCTACTTAAAAGTCCAGTTGTGTGTATCAATGTTTCTAAATATTAGACGTAATAGAGTCATGTGTAACAACAAAGTGATGGTCGTCTTTGTACTAACATGCTGTATTCAAAACCCGACATTGATATTTTAAATATATGATCAGATCACGACTAAACATTAACCGGAGACCGCTGTTATATAATTTCCATAAACTGGTTTATGATCTTGTCAACATGAAATCCAGTTAACCTAGAGATGACTATAGTATCATACTGCCGACAGCCTACTTATTTTTCTTAATTTATAAGGTTTTCCCAGAATTAATGCTTGATGTATGAACTATTAAGTGTTAGCTCTGTCATCATCCACTCTCTGCCCATTGAATTGTCTCAAAAAGCTCTTCATCAAAGAGATGTATAGCATTTATTGTAATGAAGACTAACATCGGAAGGTTATCGTCATATTTTCTTTCAGAAGTTTTGTGATTTTCATATTCCTCCCTTCATCACATTTACTGTCAGTTTCCCATCAGGGTAAAAATGTTGTTTCTGAGAAATTATTTCCTCTCGGGGAATGGTTGACTTAATTGTGTGTTGGGTAGGGGAAAATAATACCCGTTTGTTCTCTCTGTGCTAACGTTATATCAATTTCAGTGAAAAGAAAACCCTACGTGCTCTAATAATTTACTAACCATTGAAATTTTTCTGTGAAAGTAAAGTCGCAAAATTATCCCTGATCCATGAAAGGTTTGTGTATTAACCCTACAGTCCTCAGAAAGTTCTCGGTTATGGTCAACGAAAATGAAAGCGTCGGTTTTGGTATACCTTCATTATAACCCGATCAGGTGTTTTGGGGTATCAAATTGAATAGAAAGTAGCCATCCATGATCTATCCTTTTATATCTTATGATTATGCTTATATATATATATATATATATATATATATATATATATATATATGTGTGTGTGTGTGTGTGTGTGTGTGTGTGTGTGTGTGTGTGTGGTTAGGAGAGTATTATTAATTGATCAGCTCTAATTAATCATTACTATATCATATATATATATATATATATATATATATATATATATATATATATATATATATATATATATATACTTATACAAGGGAGCAAATTCGTTAGCATGTTTCTTCTACACTCAAAAAAGATTTTGGGAAAGTATAATTTTTTGTCCTTTGTTGTGTGTAAAACTACCAACGTCGAAATCATGATCCGAAATCAACTTGGAAATCGTGACGTAGATTTAGCATGGAAATCATGACGTCGAATCAACAGAACGAGATTTTAATGTGGAAACAACGTTATAGTCTGACGTAGAATCAACATGGATTGAACGTACGTTTTCCCACTGGTTGTCTATTTCACCTGGTAAGCGTGTGGCTGCTGCTGTCTACGTGTTGTTAATCATAGGGCCCCAGAGCTACACCCCGTCAACATCGTCCGATGGTGGACGCGGTCGGGATAAAGCGCATCACACACACACACACACACTTACTTCCTTCCCAAGTACAGTGCAGTAGGTTTAGTGGTCTTTGAGGGTACAGTTAACTTATGATCTGCTTGCTATTTCGATGATGGTTCAGTGTTATTTAGAACCCCCGGCTGGGCAAAGCTAATGTATCAGCCAAACCAGTCAATAACCCTCAATTTAATCCTTAATAGACCTTGCCAACTAATTTTCGCGGACTTTTACACTTCGGGTCATCGCCCAGAACAGCGGAGGCGGAGCTTCAAGATGTTCAATGTAGGCCGGATTCTTGTTCTGAACATCGCGGCATTATTAAATGTTGTTATTGTGAAAAAATGAGAGTAAATACTTCTTTAGCGAAATCCGCTTGTATCGGTTATCGCTTGAAAATTGAAATGGCGACAGACGGAGTTTGTTTACATTTTAAAGTCAACTCATGGTTCGCGTTAATTCGCGAGAAATAATACACAAATGCAATATATCAATACCGGATTAGTGCTCTATCAATCACTACTTTTGTGTAACGCAGTATATGTCTCCGATTTGATGAGTATTTTCGATCCAAACAGCACACCCATTTGTTTATTAGAATTATGCCATCTATGGCGGCGCATTATCACTGACGTGCGCATGCGCCATGAGCCTACTGCAAGACGATGCTACACGGAAAATGACCACAAATAAAACAAATCATTGAAGATATATCTGGATTGTTCTGGTAAACTGATAGCATTACAACTACCTTGTCTATTTTAGATATTATTATAAATGGCCAAGTGTACTCAAGAAACACTATGGGAAACCACCGCCTATACATAAACTTCCGCTACGAATACGGCAATCCGTTGTACACGGGAAATGTTTTCCGCGAACTACCACTTAGAACTTACAATTTAATCTATTTTGTTTACTAAATCAGTTTTCTTTTAATAGAAATATACTAAATATCACATTATCTTTCATGTTCCTTTACTGACTGTTGGAATCGTGGAGTATTATCACCGGCAATGATCGTTAAAATATCTCGCGTACACACTGAAAAGGAACGGGGATCCAGACTCTGCGATTAACACGACCCGATTGTAGTAGTTCTTAATCCTGCCGCCAGATGTCACTAGCTTAATTGACAAGGTCTATTGGATATCAGAAGGAGGCTGATGTGGGTTAGGATGAATTCAAACAACTTCACTTCAAATCATTGATTAATTATTTGATATTTAAATGTGACATTTAAATGTTTAATACAGACTATGAATTATTAATATAAATTGTAAAGTTAGAAAATCTTTGGCTGCAGCTAGTTCAAATTATTGGTTTTCAACCTTTTCATATTTTTGTCCGTTAGTTTAAGTTAGCCATGTGTTCCAATATTTGGTACGTTATGTCAGTCTCTGTGTAAGTCCCATTGACCTGAAAGAAAACTATACCGATAACTCAGTGGTGTTTGATTGGGTCCCCATGACCAAACAGCGCTGACTTCTGGTAGGGGTAATAAGCAACGTTGAAGCGGTTGCTTTTCGATCGAGTTTTGAGCCTTTGAATACGGACATCTATTGTGATGTGTGCATTATAATTGGGTGTGTACAGGGAATCTGTATTACTCCTGTCTTATTATATGCCACTAAATATGTAATTCCGCAGATCTAGTCTAGTTGGGATCAAATGTCAGATACGGGGTTGTCGAACTGGCTAAATATAATAATATTTAATTTACCTCAACAAAACGGTTTAACAGCTATTTGAATTGTGTACTTTACCGATAAAAAGATATTCCTTTTGTATTACTTACATGACTTTGCAACCAACGACAAAATAAGAATTCACCATGATTATAAATCGGATTTTAGCAGGCTGCTTTCCTTTTTTTGCCCCGACCGGAAGTTGGGACCTCTTTGCCATCAAATCGGCCTGCGTTCTGGTATGGATTTCTTTTAGGTCAATGGTTAGTTCATGTATGACATTTAGTATATTAGGTTAAACAACATTGTACCAAAACAGATGATTTTAACTTTTATTAAAAGTTACATCCACTTGTAATTTTTGTTACCTAGTATAGTCTGTCAGATAATTACAGATGATAACGTTAACTAATATCTCTGTGCTGAAAAATTATATGCATTTATTTGTTTAAGATGCTGTCCAGAAAGCAGAGAGGCAGAGATTGAAATCCAAAATATTTCTCAAAACTAAAATAAGACTGGAATGAGGCAGGAAAAGAAGACATGTACGGAATACACATTATCGCAATTTCATTAATTTAATAGTCATATTTCCAATTATTATGTATCGTACTTTTTTAACATGTGTTTTTATCATATTGCTACAGCATTGATGATTTAACTTATTTAATTTGCATAATTTTCATTTGAAAGCATATGATTGAAATAAAAACCAAATTAGACCAAATTAAAACCTTGACTTATTTGGCTTATGTATCTTTATCTCAGATATACGTTTTGGAACATATAGTTGTTGGCTAAAAACATTAATTCCAAGATTGTAGTTAAGTCACTAAGATGAATGTTGATAACGTCAAGACTGCACTGTTTCAATGCATTTCTTCGTGGATTACTGGTACCATGATGAAGAAACTATTATGTACATTATTATTATTATTATCATCATCATCATCATTATTATTATCATTATTACTATATTTAAATAAATATAAAATATATGTATAAAGTTACATACTATATATTTAGCATATATATAGTAGTAATAACATAATTGAAGATGTAGTATAGTATAGATATTTCCAATATCAATATCACTGTATACATAATGCAATTTTACAAGTATATTACATATTAAGAAATTGGGGGACCAATCTAGCTGATGCTGTCTTCCCATTGGCCCCGAACAATCATAGCTAATAATTATAGTCAGCTCAATAAAACGCCGTTTGTGTATTTGCAAGTCTAGTCGTGTGTCTGTTGAAAGTATGTGGACCAGGTACCAAGGAATCATATAATTACCTAGACATGTGTACATTGACAACAATAAGAGTTGTTGTATTTTACAGATGTTGAGTAAATAGCTAAGGTGTAACTTTTCAGGGTTTTCTTAGTTTGTGATCTTGAATTATAAGCGGAAAGGATACTGTTCCAATTGTTCCATATAATAGGAAAATTGAATAATGGCAACTTACTGGATAGTGCAGAGTTACATCGAGGTACATTCGTATGACTATAGATTGCCTTGTCACGCGATTTTCCCTGTACATCAGAATTTAGACGGAATAGGCCATCGAAGGATTGAGGAAGAATCTTGCTAATAAAGTCTTCCATGAACAAACATACTTGGGATTGATACATGTCACTTAATTTTAAGATTTCACAGTTTTTGAATAAAGGATCCGTTTGATTCATTGATTGTTATAACCCGCATTATTACTAATACGAATAGCTCTTTTCTTCAAAGACACAGTTTTCTGAAGGATTGGTGAATTGGCGTTCCCCCAAATTAGTATACCATATGAGATATATGGTTGTATGAGAGCCAGGTATAAAGTTTTCAGACTCTATTTTGGTAGGAATTTCTTTACTTGTTTTATGCCATATAAGGCCCGAGAAATCTTATTTTTCACGTAAGTCAAATGATATTTCCATGAAAGAGTCTCATCCAGAAACACACCAAGAAATTTTGTGGTTTTCTCTTGGAATTGAGAGCCAGTTTGCTCTAAATGAGTACCACCAACTGAAATGTCCAAGATGTTAAAATCAACATTTTTGGTACCACTTTTGAAAAACATATGTTTTGTTTTGTTTTATTTAGCGAGAGACCATTTGTACAAAAACATTTAAATAAGTTTAATATAAGGCGTAAATATCAGTATCACTAATGACTAAAGAAGTATCATCTGCAAAAGATAATATATGTGCATTTGTGGATGTTTATATATCATTAATATATATTAAGGTTAGATCCTTGTGGTACCCCACAGTTCATGAATTCAATATCTAACTTCGTTTTACCGATTTGAACATATTGTTTCCTATTCACAAGATAACTGGCAAACCATTTGTTGGCAACTCCCCTAATACCATAGTAATTTAATTTATTTAATAACGTGTCTGTCTTTATAACATCAAATGCTTTTAAGAGGTCACAGAAAATAGATACGGTAACTTGCTTAGGAATCGAATTATTAGCTAATGCATATTAATTTAATAAATATATAATTGGGTGAATTGTTGAGTG
Source organism: Paralvinella palmiformis (assembly GCA_025642065.1). Taxonomy (NCBI): domain Eukaryota; kingdom Metazoa; phylum Annelida; class Polychaeta; order Terebellida; family Alvinellidae; genus Paralvinella; species Paralvinella palmiformis. The sequence continues at coordinate 254,631 of JAODUP010000295.1, forward strand.
TTTCTTACGAAAACCATACTGATGTTTGTAAAGAATATTATTACTATTGAGGAAACTCATTACCTTGTTATATATTAGCCTTTCAAATATTTTCGAAAAGCTGGGAGAAGGCTAATGGATCTATAGTTTTTTTTAATTCAGTTGGATCAGCTGATATACCGATAATTATTGATCTATTTATAATGTGGGACAATGGATATTTAATGTATTCAATAGATTCCTGCAGTAGTTTGGAGGATATTTCATCTTGACCTACACTAAGCTTAGGTTTTAATTTGTTTGTGATTTCGAGGACTTGATCTGGTTCTATAGTTTCCAAAAATGTTAACCTTTTTGTACGTTTTAGGGACATTTTCAGAGGTGGTTTTACCAATTTTGTAAAAACACTTTTTGAAGCTAGGTATTTGTTATTTCAGTTTCACCTGAAATATATTTGTTGCCTATTTTGAAAGTCTGGGGCCAGTTTGATTTGTCGTTTTGTTTACCTATTGTTAGTTTTAGTACTGACCACGTGTTTTTCAGATTGTTTTTATTTAATTCTAGGAGATAGGAGTAATAGTTTCTTTTTAGCTCGCGCTTGTCTTTATTGAATACATTCAAATAATGGTAAAGGTTTCGGACAATTGATTTTTGTATTGTAAAAGTAGCTTACTTATGACAAAATAATAGTTTACACAGTGTTACGACTCTTCCAAAAATGGTCCCTGTGAAAAAATGCCAGTATTTGGCCATTGATCTACAACCGTGATGTCGCAACCAGACTGTTTTGTTTCACCACATCAATGTATGCCTAGGATATTTGAATTCGGCTGTGTCTCTGGATAAACCACATGTGCCTCTCTTTTCCGAACAACTGCATGGTTTCATTGAAACAAATACTGTGGTATTTATTGTAGGAGGTGGACGTGTCATATTGACGTTTGTCGGGTATACGGTAGGGACGGCGTCTTTCTTCAAAAAAATTGGTTACCACCTACCATGTCATATTGCATTTTGTTATGACAGTTGTTACTAACAATATATTCACTACATATGTATGACATGCAGGTGAGGCGCCATTTATCTCGTGTTCGTTGGAGAAAAAAACGTCCAAGTCACCCTCAGTTTTTTCGAAGATGGTGGGGAACATTTATAAATGGAAACCTTTCCAATCTAAAATTGCCGCATCCGTACACATCACAGTGCCAATTAGACCCTATCATAGCACACAGAACACAATATTAGCACTGATATCACACTAGTTCACATTGTAAATAAAACCAATTCCAAAATGAAACAACAATGGAGGCCCCCTACGATGTGGTTATGGTTGGCTGTTGTGACGTCACAAGCTAATTTATCGATCAACACAACTGTAACAATGATGATATTGTTTAAAAATGGACTAAATTAATTGCTTTCTAGTCTACTACGGCCATTGGACATACCCAATCAATTTTACTTATATATATATATATATATATATATATATATATATATATGTATGTAAACATAATCATTTATGTTAGCACAGTGGAGTTCTGCAAGTTGAGGTGATGGGTTATTATAGCTACAGAACTTGATTCACAACTTGGATCGGTATATTACAGGACAAATCATGAATGGAGTGAAATATAGATTGGCCTGCATTAATAAATAATGAAAACTAAATTATTTGAATCCCTCCACATTAAAGATCTATTAAATTACACTGGCATTCGATGTATCATGCAGCGATCCCCTCATGTTATTTGGAACTTCGAGCAAAAAGCTAAAATTATCTGGTTTTCACAAAACATAGGGCAACCATGCAGATACTCGTAGCAAGCACCTAGCGTGATTTTAATTGCGGTATAATCCACATAATCTCATAAAACTTGCGATATATTTTTTTCACTCAAGATGATCGAATGATCGAAGTGCAAATATGAATTATAACGCTTGATTATGAATTAAAAGGCTCAGAAAGACTCATAGATGTGTGTGTGTGTTTGTGTGTGTGTTATTTGGCCACAAAATAAACTGAATATAATTAAGGAATAAAAGATTATTGCATTCCTTTTGATCGATTACTTGTTGTAATTCCTGTCATTGTGCTATATAGTAAAATCGGTTTGGATTTTGAGTGGGTAACAGTTGCAAGAATTTTCGAGAATATAAACTGTAGAAATGCCACCAAGAGGAAAATTTAGTGAAGGTATGGGACCATATTATGTATAGTATAATATATCTGATATTATGCGCGAGATATTTGATAATTTCCATGCTGATCAATGAAGATGCTTGTTTTCTAAGTGGCTATATTATCGCTCATAACTGAAACTGGTTATAAATTATTCGTAATAACTAATAGAATTCTATCATTAAATTCCTAATCATCCCAACCTTAATGGCTGAACTTTAGATCTGCTGCATATACTAGGTTATTATATATAGATCTAGACAGGAATCAGTACTGATGCGAATATATATCTAAGTCAGTAAGTACTAAAGAACAACCTAGTCTACTGCTAGCCTAGACCTAGTGAAGTGCAATGTTCAAGATGGTTGAAGATCAAGTTTGAGGCAAAATGTATTCAGTCAGATAGTGACAAACGATTGGAATGGGTTACCAGGGCACGTAGTAGAGAGTCCCATATTAAATACATTCAAGTTCTGATTAGACAAACACTGGATTGGGGAGCGTTATCATTTGCTGTGATCCATTTTTATGATTTTATATTAAGAAATATCTTGCATAGAAAACAAGACGTGACTGGAGTTTTTAACAGGTTGTGCCATCACTACTTCATAGAGCTGTTAGGTCTGGTATCACCATGTAGAAGTGGCCTATTGGTTGATCAAACTGGACCTTCGATATCATTCCTTATCAGCTAAAACGGCACAGTAATAGACTATATCGATGGTAAATAAAAGGGTCATCATTTTCAGAGTGGAACGAAAAGAATAGAAAGGGGCCCGTTTACAATGATTGAATGAAAGGATTCTTAATTTTTTTTTAAGTTTGGGCATAACAGCTGAATTTGACAACTATTCATAGTAATATAGATCTATTAATATGTGCTGACAAATTAAGGAAAACATAAAACAAATTTAATAAAAATAGACATTGGCTTCTGTATTATGTAAGTTCAATCAAATGTATACAGGTATAGTGCTGCCACGGGTCATGAATTTCAAACCTGAAGTCATAAAATCGATTCACATATGTTTTCCATATTGATTATCAAGTGATCAAGTCTAATTACAATATTCTTCTATGTATTGCACCCATTTGTATATAATGCGCACCACCCTTGACTATGAGTTTGGCCAACCCATGTACTAGGTGTGCCACAGCTCGATTCTTTTTGAGGATATTGGCGCTATATTAGAAGTTTGGTAATTATTGTTATTTCTTTATGAACAGTAAACAAACATTTTGTTGGCGAAAGTTTCTGATAGCTATCAGGGTTTCACGTCATTTCTGATTATGTGACCTGCTCTCTTCTTACAAAATGACTCTGTAAATGTCATAAAGGGACAGGGTATCTACTGGTTGGAAAAGTCCATCACTTCTTTAAACAGTTCGCTGACTGGAAACTACATTCTTTACCTATTCTGTGCAATTTATTGTCAAATCATGTCCATGACCAATTCAGGAATCTTGAAAACGTTTGGAGTATTTTATCTCATTCATTCGGGAGATACATCATGAGAAAAGGGTGCTCTGCATATTTTCTGGCTCCGCCACAATGTGTCTGTTGCCAGGAACATCTGATAGTGGGTCAAATCCTCATCATTGCTCAGAGTATTGCCACATTATAGAATGCTGTCTTGCAGAGGCTTAGAAATGCTAATATTAAAAAAAATTATTATTAATATCCAAACAGAAGCAGGTCTACTTTTTACTTGAAATGCCAGTTATTCTGCTATAACATGCCTTCTGCTTAATTGAAAACAAATTCCCTAATCCACTGGGGTGCCTCCATGGTCTAGCAGTAGTGTTGGACTACAATCTCGGCATAGGCATATATGAAGGGTGTTTCATCTTTGACTTCACTTCATTACCTCTGGAGGTCGCTTGGCCGTTTAGTCTACCATTTGCACAAAGGTGGCCGTAAAACACCAATCATCATCTAGCCACTGAATAGCTGTTAGACTTACATATTTCATCCTAAAAAAACTGCGTGAAGTTGGCACTGTCAGTTCCATCTCATGTGTATAAAATGTAGACTATCTTTGCAAATTGTTAGCAATCCTGCAGGTGCAGTGAATGCTGTCAAGACATTGAAACCATGCAGTATGTTGTCAGTTTATCACTTTGATTAATGGGCTGGTAACTAAAATAATAATGCCTGGTGTTTCAAACTGATAGTGAAGTACTTGTCTGTTCTACTTTATTAGACTGTTAAAATGGAATGAAACAGCTAAATTTTGTTTCAAATATCAGTCATCAGTATTATTGATGGATCATTGGCTAGTTGGTAGCATATTTAGATGATGTCTTTCTTAAGTTTCCACTGCATCCCATCATTTGTTGATGAATTTTGTATTGTACCTTCACTAGTATGACTCATTGACTGAGATTGATTGCCCAACTCCTGTACTGAGACACTATAGAAGTGTGTGATTATTATTAATAGTTATGTAAATTATTTTGTTATGTAAATTATTTTAGCACTAATCTTTTTCAACCCCGAGTCATAATAAATATATTGTTAATTAATCCTTTTTCATTTGTTACAGATTTAATGGTAATGCTTATTAAAGGAAGAGTTCGCTCTCAGATAACTTGACATAAATGTGTGATGCTTATAAAAGTTAGCTCAAATGCCCCAATAATAATCAAGAACCTTTTGCCTGATATCATAGATATAAGGAAATAATCCAAATTACTGGAAGATCACCATTATGGCTTCCTCAAATGTCAGTGTATGACAGGAAAGAGAAAAGTTACGTGATTTGACATCAGCTGGCACAAGGAGCTTATAGTCCTTTCAATTCAGATAAAGTCAGGCCACCACTGATGCTGTGGCTTAGCCATCCTCATGAACTTACCTGCCCCTGTGCTCAACCCACTGATTGGTGTCATTGTTGATTTATTTACATAAATCTGACAATTCTGTAGATAGGCCTACTTTGTCACAAAGTTTGTGCTACAAGAGTAAAAACAGTCTTCATAAGAAATTTCACTATATAATTTGTATAGCCATTTCAGTACTACAGTAGCACATGAGGCTGCTTGGACAAACTGTGCTGTATATTCATATATATATATATATATATATATATATATATATATATGCTTTTGTTGTTCTGACATTGTGTTTGGCTAACTGGGTCATGCAAACAGCAGTTGTTAAGTGACTTCAGACTTCATGAGCATCCGGTCTTTGCCTGGCTTGAAAATGGTGGTGCAGACAGATAAATGATTAATGTTGATTCACCACCATTTTGAACTGGATTATGTAATATGTGGTTGATTGATTGTAGTCATATTTTGACATCATTTCTAGTTTGTGTGAACACATTTGTATTAGTCCTGAAAGTTAGAAGTAAAGTTGAACTGTTAATTTAAGTGATACAAAAGTGTCTGTTTGAGAGAAATACTTTGTGAGCTTGGTAACTAATCTGAAACCATTTCAGTGTTTAGGAGAGTTCTACTTAAACACAAAGTTGATACCAGATGGGGTTGTGTTTATATGCACACTTAACATGTTGTCAACTGACAAATGTGACAGTATAAAACATTACTATGTCTGCATATCCGTCTTCAGAAGAGATGCATATAGCTCAGGTTAGGTTGAAGTGGATATGAATTGTGAACAAAAACGTGTGCTGCTTTGTAAACGTGGATTCAATAGCAGTGCTGTCTGGAATCCATATTACTCCTTGTGTTTTATCAAATGTTAAACTAGTGTTTGTCCATAGCTTTATAATTGGATTCAACATGTTATTTGTACCTCAAAAAGCATGAAACTGATAGGCTCAAAAGTTCTTGTTGTGCTTGATTTTGACAACAGTTGGTTTCACCAAATGTAAATCTCTCATAATACATCAGTTGCTGTAGGGCACTTTTAGTATAGTGGCAAGAGCACTGTGCTGCAATTGCAAACCTCTTGGCTCTGGTTTCAAAACCAACTTGCATCTGTGTTTGTCATGTAGGATGTTTCTCCAGGGTGTGGCCCTCAGCCCCAATTCTTCAAAATCTTCATTAACTACCTTTTAGACAGTGTAACCATTTCAAGATTTTATTAATAACATATAAATCTATTAATGATATGGCACCAGAATACCTGTGTGAACTAGTGTCCATTAGAAAGTCATCCCGAAAACTCAGGTCATTGAATCAGATACTATTGCAGGTGCCAGTGTCTCGGCTCAAGTCATAGTCATATGGTGATTGTGCATTTAGTGTTGCAGCCCCCACTTTGTGGGATAGGTTGCATCGGATATTAGAAATGTGTCGCCTCTTGAAATTTTTTAATCTGTTCTAAAAACACACCTGTTCAATGTCGCTTTCACAGATAAATAATTATTATCTTTTAAATCACTTCCAAGGTTTTTATAGACATATTATTTGGGGTATTATTATATTACATATTATTTGTACAGCGCCTTTGAATGTCTCCTGCTAGTAAGGTGGCTTTATTAAATATACATTATCATTATAAGTCACAGCTGTGACCATACCAGATCATACATCAACTGCTATACACTTGCACATGCATTTAAACTTGTACATATTGGTGTGTCAAATCACTACACTCCTTATTAATAAATTAGTACAATTACACCATGTATATATCATTATATTTACCAGTTAAAAAAAATCTTTATGAAGACAAAATTGTCACGAGTCCGAAAATATGAATATTTTGAAAAATTAATTTTAGTATGGAAGGAAATATGGCTAGGATAATTACATGTCTTACATCATTGATTAATTTTTTTATTTGGAGTGGGAAAGTCATGCAGATGTTTTTTTAAAGCACAACTCTATCCAGTAGGAAGTGAAATATTCTGATGTTTATTCAATTATTGTAAGGTTTTTTTAGTTTGATTGCAGGTTTGAAATATTCGCTTTTGAAATTTATGTGTTGTTCATTTTAGGCGAGAGAGTGCTGTGTTTTCATGGACCATTGTTGTATGAAGCTAAGGTAGGTTTATATATATATGTGTGTGTGTGTTAATATCACAAGAACACAGATCTGAGTCGAGCAACTCCTGTTCCGGAGGTTGCTGGATCCACACAACTTCCCCCTTCAAAGGCTTGGTAGGGGGGAGTTATGACTCACAGTGTCATGGCTTGCAGTCTCGTGGCCCCTACCCCCTTTATTTTGCTAAGAACGTACATGACGTGTGTTCAACTGTAGATTTTGTGTTGTCGTTGTAGGCGAGCGAGTGCTGTGTTATCATGGCAACTTCATTTACGAGGCCAAGGTGAGTCAATGCACATTAGAGTCACTGCACCTTATAGAGTCATCATCATGTGCATATATATACATTGCCAAATCATTAGCACCTCTCTGTCAGTGTTCTAAAGCTGCCCTGAGTGAAGCTAACTAGTCAATCATCTTGTATACAGCTTTAGTGTGGCTGCTGTTCTCTCTGTCTCTCTTTCTGTCTCTTCTAATCTGTTAATTTCACTCATATTTGGTGAATGTTTGTATAATCGGGCTTCCCATATCATTATCATTTCACTTAAGCATGGTATCATCAGCTTTTTACACACACACACACTGAATCATGATTCTAAATTTGATGAGAAATTTAGGAATGATGTTCTCTTCCCAGATTTTGGCACCTCAATTTCTAATTATCCAATTTCATGAAATATTTTGCCCCTAGGGAGGGCTCATTTCATGTATAAAGTGTGAACTGCATACAGTAGATATCTGATCTAACATTTTCGTCCACTTATTTGTTATGCACACACTTATTTTGGAAAGCTTAGTAATTGAATGTTACTATTAAAATTCAACAATAATATATAAACCATCAGGCTTAACTATCAGTACTGGCCTATTTGAATGACTTCGTGCACATACATTTCTACCATTCACATGCTGTAGAGTCTATTTAAAGATATATCATTGTGGAAGGATTCTACTATTTCTGGTTTTTGTCTAATTTCTTTAATGTATATTAATCATGTCTTAATGAACTGAACTTTCCTCTCTGTTAATGGTAACGTATATACACATTTACTCAATATTCAGACTATGTTTTCTCAGTGTGTTTTTGCATACGGATCTTTGTGTGTTAAGTTCAGATGTCAAAAGTTAAATAAAATTGCCACGTTGGTGGTACAGGGCGAATCATGACTGGTTCTGCAGTGGTATAATAGGAAATTGTTTTAAGCGTTAAATTAAATGAAACTTTGTATAATAGATTATGCTTAAATTTAGCCTAGTTTACAGTTTTCTGAATAAAATGATAATAAAATATTCAGTTTTTGTCTCTGGATTTGTGTCTAACAAGGTGTTGTATATTTTGATATTTTTCAGTGTGTCAAGGCTGATGTAAAAGACAAGTCTGTACGTTACTTTATTCATTACAATGGATGGAACAAGAGGTAGGCATATCGATTTGGTCGAATATGATTGCCAAAATTGGCATGGCTAATTTGTTTTATCGTACAATAATTTCATGTAAATGAACTGTGTTTGGCTTCCTTCTAAAGCCATAACCAAAGATAGATGGGATGTGTGAAAATAGTACCATCTTGTGGTAGATTAAAAGATGTTGGGTTTGGTATTTGTGATCTATAGGAAGCTAACCTGGTATTTGTTTGTGGGCAGTTGAATGGAGTCTGCATTTGTGCTGGATCTCCACTAATATTCAGGGATAACATGAAATATTTTTAGTATGTCATAAGTGAGCTCCGGTGGCCTAGTGGTTAAATACCCGGCACTTGGTGCCAACAGTCACAGGTTCGAACCCAGCAAGAGGTCGAAACTTTTCCAGAGAATCATTTCTCGGCTCACAACATCATGGGTGGCTGACCACATTAAATGGCGCTGCCGTCTCCACTGAATTATTTAAAATAAAGAGGACCATTAAAAACTCCTGAGGATGTGAAACACTCTGGCAGTGAGCCATCTTTCCGTACTGCTCCCCTGTGAGTGGAGGGGGAGGTGGTTTCTCAACCACTCCCACATAGAGGCTGTGCTGAATAAGCGACAGCCTGGAGATTCTTCCCGAACACCAAAACAGCTATGTCATGAATTATCAGGTGCCGATATTTTGGTGTGCCTCCATGGTCTAACGGTAGCGTGTTGGATCACAGATCACTACCACCCGCATTCGAATCTCGGTGTGGGCATATCCGAATGGTGTTTCATCTTTGACCCTGCTTCGTTAACTTTGGAGGTCATTTGGCTTACCTGTGTGCACAGAAGTGGCTGTAAAACACCAACCATCATCATTAGATGATGATAGGGTAGTTTGTCCACATCTCTATGACTTATGGAGACATACAAGTATAGTTAACCGTATTGTGATATCATTTGTTACATTTTGTCTAATCATCCTCTATTTACTTGATATATCTACAGCTGGGATGAGTGGGTTCCCGAAGCTCGAGTTCTGAAATACAATGAGACCGGTTTACAGAAACAAAGGGAACTAAAAAAGGCACATGAGTGAGTCACTGTTTTTCCTGTCTGTATAAATAGAGGGAGAGCTTGTGTGTGTGTGTGTGTTTGTTTGTACATATAATAAAATCTAGTTATAATTCTATTACCTCCGATGATAAGAATAATTGTAGAATGACTAGTTTTGGTTGTAAAAACCTTTTTCAAGTGCATAATTCTATTACCTTTCCGATTTTAAAATAATTTGTACAATGATAGTTAATGGTTGTAAAAACCTTTTTTCAGTGTCAGTAGCCCCAGGGAAATAATGTTGTACCCCAAACACACCTCAATTGTTTCCAAAACTAAAGGTTTTTTTTTCCCCCCCCCGGTACATGCTGGAAACCAGTCTTACATCACATGGATATATATTGCCAACTAACTTGTTTGTAATAGACATGAAATCAGTCAGAAAGTTATTTTATATGGCTAATTTATCAAAGTATGCTGTGACAAACATTTCTTTTAGTCACTAAGGGGGGGCTCAATACATTATCGAAAAGTGTATTTTTATTATCATCAAATTCTTCTGGCTTAATTGATAAATGCACTTTCCATGTATTGTGCTGCTGGAATTACATAATACGTTTAAGGATCACTTTACCCATTTAGCCTACTGTATGAACAAAAGTTGCTGTGTGTACAAAGGTTGCTCTTAATTAATAACAGATATTATGAATAAAGTGTGTAATGCTCATTAATAACAGATATTATGAATAAAGTGTGTAATGCTCATTATTAACAGATATTATGAATAAAGTGTGTAATGCTCATTAAAGTAATGCTGCATCTTAACAATAATATTTGCAATCTACACATGACATCTTAGTTGTAATAAAATATTCCAAATTACCAGAAAGTATCATCCCTTGAATGGCATATACAGCAAGAGAAATGTCACATGCCCTGACATTATCAAATCAGGCAAAATATATGCTCTGGTTTAGCCATCCTCATGATCTTATCTGTCCCTGAGCTCAACCTGCTAGATGATGCAGTCAGTTCATTAGCATAAATTTGAGTGTTAGGTGTACACTTTGTACTACAATCTTTGTAAGGAATTTCACCATTTTGTTTCTTTTAAGCCATTCAACGTTGTTTGGAATGAACAGTTTTTTGTTCTGAAATTTTGCTTGGCTGATGCTTGTTTACATTGATATAACTGTCTCATAAAGACTGCCTTTCGAAAACCGTGTATACAGCAGTGTTGGAAATAAGAGCAGGCGCAGGGCTGACACTTCTTGACCCGGGCATGCATCTCTCTGGTCCTGCTGATATTCAACAAATAAAACAGTTAAAATAATAAGAAACAATAATTTATTCAATGAATAAACCCAGATTTTTATCTGTCATTTTCAACATGTTTTTTCCTGCAAATGAAGGCGGAAGTGAACTTGAGTCTCATCATGCATCCACGGAAGTCATGGTTTTATGTTTTACACATGCTCTTGTTGACATCTGAAGCATTGGTACAATGGTGGTGATTGGCCAAATATCAATAGAATCTCCTCTTTCAACCAACCAGCAATCTTTTAATGGACATGGCTCTGATAGTTACCCAGGAAATTTAAATCTCACACTCTTGCACATCATTATTTGGGGATTGAACCCTCGAAAAGAAGATATTTAATTTTATGCTGAAATAAAGATGGATGTTTAATAACTAAATCATTAATTGCTTTGTATTTCACGTGGTGAAAATAAGCTTAGGGCTATTTATTCACCCTAGCATGCATAAATGATCAACTATTATGCCCCCTTGCCCCTGTACTAGTATTTTTAGCCTATATATTGCCCCCAACTGTTTTCATGCATGTCCAGCTTGTTTTGCAGTTTCTGGGCTGCTGTTCTCTAGCAGCACCTGAGCCGGGAACTTCTCATCAGGGCTGACAACTTTTAGGGCTTGCCAGACCTGGTGTCTGATGATTTTTTTAAGGAATTTCCAACGCTATATACAGTGATGTCAGACTTGAGAAACACTGGGTCTATTTTGGGCTTCATAGTAGTGGTGCTCACAGACAAGATTTAGTCGAATCACCTGTACCTTCAGCTTGATTACACTTTGGCATCATTTGTGTGAATTAGTCCTGCAGATTTGAAATAAAAGCGAAGTCTGGACACATCTGTCAACGATCTTTTTCACATCTGGGCCCCTTTTTTGGACAATTTCTTAACTGACCCATGCCACTAGATACAAATAAAATGTTTTACTTTTCATGTGAGAAGCAAGACTGATCCATTCACTCGCTCTCTTAGAACCAAGGTTAAGAGTGCTAAGGCATCAAAGAATAAAAGAGCTGACAAGGAGAAGGATAAAGACAAAGAGGTCGACCGTGAACATGAAAGAGCTGCCACACCATCCTCTGATGTGAATACGCCATCTAGTGGACAAAGTAGTAAACGAAGAAATGCTGCAGCAACGCCTGTAAATACAGGTATTTGTTCCCCTTTTGATGTCACTAGTTGTAATTCAATTATACTCATTCATAATGAATGCCAGTAAAAGACATTTCAGTGCTTTTACCAAATATGTGATATAAAGGAAATTATACACTGACACAGTGTATAATATATATATATATATATATATATATTCCTGTGATTAGTGTGAATTCGTTTTTTTGATGCATCAACCAGTTTGACAGTTCAAATATTTGAACAAAAACACCAATCAAGGTATCTTTCAAATGGATCCTCTCATTGGCTGTTGGCCTAGAAATCACACCTTTTGATCAATAACAACACAGTTTACATCTACATTTGGCAAGTTTGGATCAAGTCGATTAACCCACATAAATTCACAATATGCTACCCAATGCATGCTGTTTTGTTGCACTATGATCACTATCTAATCCACTGTTATTAGAAACCATTGAACCATGTTATCAAATTGAGAACAACCCTAGTTAGCTTACATGTCTGAACGATGCATACTTCACAAGAAACATCTTTCCTTTGTCGTATTTTAATTCGGAATAGATAAATGTCATCAAAAGCAAACTTCTGATGCCCACCTGGCCTCGCTACTGTTGTTAATATCATTCGTTTCCTGCCAATAAATTCTGCTTAACATATAAAATTTGTGTGTCTAGATTGAATGATGAGGATTGATAGCCTTAAGTTTAAGTACATCGGCAATATTATTTAGCCACTTTGTGTGATACTGATTCCATGCCCCTTCCCCTCTACATTAATGTCACGAAACCTCATAAAATGTTAGTGGAGCACCTCCAATTTACTAGGTTTTTGCAACTGCTAATGTGAGCTCCACCTAAATAGGTTATATTTCTAGCTGGTATTCAGTAAAACTATTCTTAGCCTTTTATTTGTACAATGATTTGGTTGCTATTTTTAGTTATTATTGTATTATATTTTGATGCTGAGAGACTGTTATGTTTTGGTGACCAAGCTACTATCGTCTGATCTCGAATAACAATGTTTGATATTGCAATATATTTAATGGAAAATCAACTTATTGATTCTTTTTTAGAACACGATAATGGGAAAAATCCAGTAATGAGCAACATTGCAATAGAGTGATCAGAAAAGAAATTTCTTCCCAAAAAATCAATGTGTCTTCCCTTAAATGTAACCTCCGAATGCCCTACAGTGCCCGGATACCCCAGAGCTGATATTGCCGCACCGCGCCCGTCCCTCACTTCACTTGTCCTTTGCTTATTTGTTTCCAGTTTTTTTCCCTTTCTCTTCCCTGTGTAGCCAATTCATTATAGTTACAGAAGTACTTAAACAGTTCATTTTTGCTAATATCTCCAGATGTTGTGGATTGTTGCCAAATTTCATGCACTGAAATAAATTGTAAGCTATAATTAGACATAAATATTGAAATGTCGGTAGTAATAGCAATTAATAATATAACACTTGGTATAACAGTTTTATGGTTTGCTTGACATTTGACCTTCAGTTAGTTAAAATAGTTAGGACACCAGGTTATTATAAGCCAGCTGAATGGGGGGAGTTCAAAATAACTCCTCTGGCAGGCAAACCAGCCCAGCCACTTGAACACTGATGGCTGCATAACCATGAACATATATGTGAGGGCTTTATTTTGAAGTTCGTTGTTCCCAAATAAGCATAAACAATCATACATGGCTTTATTTACTTTGTTTATCCATATTATTTGTGTTGCTTAAATTCCTCAGAGATTTAAAATTGTCTTGTCTCAGTTGCCTCATAATGCATGCTGGAAGATGTAGTGAGCTAATTATCATTTCTGTACTCAACAGTGTTTGTTTGACCCGGAAAATGTTGAAATATCAATTATTTTCCGGGAGATATAGCCCACCAACACTTTTGTATCTATGCAATATCCATATTAAGTAAATTTTTCAGCTATAGTGACAACAAGTGAAACAGATCCTCCAAAGAAGAAGCGATCCAGAAATGATCCGACTGTAGAAACTGTACGTATATTGCCGTTACTATTCTCAGTGTCATCTGTTTTTGCCTGTTCAGACTGCAGTGGTTGTGAGACAACTTCCAGTTCAACTCAGGGATTAGCGTGGACTTTACTGTGGCCAGTTATTAGCCAGAATTCAAATCCTTAAGACCAAGAGGTCTGTGGCCAAGCAGTAACTACTCTTCCAGAACCCAAACCAGAATCGAAATCCTGGCCTATAGCTATGGCCGATTAATATTTTGCCTCATCTCCCCTCATCATTACCTTGAGAAGTTGCTTGGTCCATTCAGCCTAGTGCAATAATGGCCATATAACAATGACATAATTTCTACATCTGTTAATATTTTAACTTTTGTAAACTATTTATTAATTAGTCCTTTCACTTCCCCTCCCTTCAATACATAAGAAAGTTGATTGGCCGGTAAAACTGGCTGTAAAACAACAACAGTATTTTCACGTCTTGAATTAGTTTTTAGTTTTTTTATAAACTACAAATTAATTAAGGATTTGTATGGGGCATGGTATCTGGGTGGTATAGCAGTAGAATCTGGTTGCTCCAGAGACTTCGACAAGCATCCACCTACCCTTCGCTGATCCCAGACATGTCTGGAGTAATTTGGTGGGCTGTTGTAAGTCATGTGCTTATAACTGGCGCCTTTTAGGACTGTATGCTCACAGAGAGGTGGGGGATGGTGCCAGAGTGTACAACTCCTTAAGCCAATGAGCCAGACCGTGACGTCTTTAGCCATGACTAAAGTATAAAATGCTTAGATTAGCTAGCCACGTTGAACTCCGAACTAGAAAGTACATGATGATATTATTGTCTTGCTATGTTTCTGGATTAGGAGGAGAATTACATGACTAAAGTGGAGATTAAGCTCAAAATTCCAGAAGATCTCAAGCCGTGGCTAGTTGATGACTGGGATCTGATTACAAGACAGAAACAGGTCAGTCCGGTTGATGGTTTTATAGCAACTTCCTCAAGTTTCTGTGTTTTATCCAGATGAAGTTTTCGTTTATGCGTGTTACTCAACCATTTCTATTTTATCTTGGCCAGTTGGTTCGTTTACCAGCTAAGACATCGGTAGATACCATTCTTGAAGACTATGTTAAGGGGAAGCTCGCAAAAGGAAATTATGCGCACAAGTAAGTTTAGGCATTTATACGATGGGGGGTGTTGTGCCATATTTTATTTTTCGTATTTACTTGTATACTATGAATGTTATACACCGATGATATTATTTCAGTGTATTGATACAGGTGATTGTTTTTTTGTTTTCGAATGGGTCGCACTCCATAATCATGCCAACATTTTTGTTCTGTCATCTTGCAGAGATGCAATAGTCGAAGTAACGCGAGGGATCCGTGAATATTTTAACATCATGCTTGGTACCCAGTTACTTTACAAATTTGAACGACCTCAGTACGCAGAGGTATGTGATTCTTTTACGCAGTTATCACCGATATAATGGTTTTGATAATTAGTGTTCCTTGTTATTTTCCTTAATCAGCTGTTCCTTATTGACTTACACTTATTTCATAATGTCTTTGTTTGATATTATTTATATATTTAAAATGTAAATGTGTAACAAGGTGATATTTTATAGAACTGAGATTATGCCACTTAAAGACAGATAATAGTATTTATTATATTATTCATAATTTACTTAGCCCTGTTGAGGGGATTTTTTTGGGTGTTATAAATAGAAGAATTTAGCCAATTTGGTTTTGAAAATGGATGATATATTATGGATAAACTAATTTAACTATATTCTATAAATTTGTTTGGTTCAAATGGCATATTTCTGAACTGATACTCTAACATTTGTCCATCTGTATTGTGGAAAACATTGCAGTTCTTGGACCAAAGTATATCTGAACTGTTATTTAATGTTTCTGGTATGTATGTATACACCAGTTATTAGGGTTTGTATACCTTGTATAAAATGTTTTGATTGTTTTGTATTTAGTTTTTCTTTGCTTTTTCTTTATACTTACAGATTTTAGCAGAACGTCCTGATACACCAGTGTCACAGATTTATGGCGCCATACACTTGTTACGATTATTTGGTAAATCTATTTTCATTTAATAATAGCATTGATTTGAGGCATTTTTCTTATACTTATTGAAGACGATATATAAAGGGTACCTCCATTGGTTAAAATATTATGGATAGTTATAATCTGCTATATTAATTTTGATTATATTTTTGCACAAAATTGCAACAAGCATCCTCTTCAGAGATGTTTAACTTATGATTACATTAAGCCAGAATATGAAGGGGTCCATATTACCTTCTTGTTGGTCATGATTTAGGGCTTGCACAACATCAACAAGTTTATTCCAAACATTGTGCTGTTTTCATCTTTCTCAGACCAATCATAAGCAATGCTCATGACGAATGTCCTGACTGGCTCGGGCTAAGATGCTTCAGTCAATATCAGAACAATGTAGAGGTCACTACCAATCGGGGTGTACTACGTGTATTTGGATGTACTAGTTTCAAAATGGTTCTGTTGCCTGCAGTCCCATCCCACTTTGGATATTTGATATGAGAACTAGCTTAGTGACTGATCTGTGTACGTACATCTGTCTTAATCTAGAGGCTTATGTCTAGATCTGCTGCTGATCTGAAACATGGTCCATATAGGTGTGTATGGGAGTTCTCCCCCCCCCCCACCTGCTTGTGATTTGTTCTGTAGCTGGGCCAATGATGGACATTGAGCTGCATATTGTTCTACGTCATTTTTTTGTCTGTGAAACATTGAAGATTATTTATTATGTCAGTTACTAATTCGTGCTCTTTACAGCAATAGCATTTGTGGTAAGTTTTCTATTTGACAGATTCACTATATTGACAACACATGAATAGTTTTTCTGGTTCATAACGACATCAGTCAATTCTTACATCTGTATCATTTGATGTCAGAGCAGAATTAACACTGGCTGATCCTGGCTAGTATGGAAGCAGCAGACATCTTTCAGAATCACCAGAATCAACTTGGTCTTCACATTCTCTTGGCCATGCACAGAACCCAGGATATTGACTGCTAAGAAATCTGATTAGCCTTTTGAATTTACTGCTGACTATAAAAGCCTTTTATTGACGCATCAGATGTCATAATAAGATTATTATATCATAAGATAAACATTCATAATATTTATAGGGAGCACTGGAGTAATAAAGTTAAGGTAGATTATACTAAAACAGACATATTTTCACCTACTTCATTGATGTCGTTTTAACAGCAACAGTATGCTATTCAAAATGTTCTTCAGAAATTGTGTGTGCATGTATGTATGTGTGCGTGTGTCTGTGTGTGTTTAGATTGGCTCTAAAAGTGATAGAGTAGTAAAATAGTAAAATGCTAAAGAAATTAGCTTCCCTCCATTGAGAATGTGACAATGCTAACATGTTATTGCCTAATACACGTCTATTTTCACTGATATAAATATATTCTGTATATTGCAGTAAAATTAGGAAATATGTTAGCCTATACTCAGCTTGATGAGAGAAGTGTCCAGTTGTTGATGACGCATTTACAGGATGTTTTGAAGTGAGTAGCAGCCACATTGTGTCAGTATCTGGAGATTTTCTTTCTTCGAAGCTAATGTTTTCTGATTTCCCCCCCCCCCCGAGTCCCATTTGTTTTTTGTGAAATATTTTTGTAAGATATGTTTTTGTAAGATAAGTAATCACTGAAGAATAGCTTTTAAGATTCTGGTATTGAAATTGTCATGTCTGTAGAAAGTTCAGTCAAGGAGATTTTACTGTAATGGTTAAATAAATTCCATGGTAGAAGGTCCCGTCTATGTCTCGGTGGGGGTGGAATACTGCACTGGAAACCTCCAGATATGATCTTTAATCTTTGCGTTTCACATGTTTCCATCCCATTCGTGTATATAAAAGCAGTAGAACATCCAGATAGGCTATAATGAAGTGTTATGTTTTTGTGAAGTCTATTTGTTTGAAACGAAAGAAAACAAACCCAAAAATATATCACAATTTATTTTGATTGCCAATAGTTAACTACATCAGTTTCAAAACGCTTTGGCTCATGATTATTAACCATAAATTTTGCTACTTTTATTTAAAATGAAACAATTACTATTTTACGGCAAGATGTGAGATGGTGTATTCACAAAGCACCGAAAAACAAGTGTTGTGCCATTGGTTTGCTGTAATTAGGAGGGAAATTCCTGTTGGGGGTTTCTTGTATTTTTATAAGAAATCTGGGGAATGGAAAAAAATTATCAGCAAAATAATGAAACTGTTTTATTACACATGCTTTAGATAATATTTTAGGGGCATCTTTTTTTCTGGATGATTGAATTTCTGGTTATTTGAGGTTCTGATAATTGGGAGTCAATTACATGTATGTATGAACATGTATATCTAACATTATTTGTTTTTATTATGCTATAATTGGCATGAATTATAGTACATTTGTTTATGTATTCAGCAATGTCTGTTGCTTTAATCATTAAATCGGTGATTTGTTTTCTTCAGATATTTCACGAAACAAGCTTACAACTTACTCCACCTTAGTGACTACATTGTGGCAACACCCGAATATCTTAGAAAAGCTTTATGAATGTTGTATGTCTGTGTGTGTGTGTGTGTGTGTGTGTGCGTGCGTGCGTTCTCATAGATCTGTTCCTGCCATTGTATAATCATAATTATGTCACAGGTTAAAATACAATTAATAGCAAATATCAGTTATGTGTCATAAATATGTATATGTTTGCACACACGCATTCCACACATATAACATTGTCCATCATTGTTTAACATCATTAAAAAAAGAAACTTATTTTAACTTATATTCAAAGCTCAATGTAATCTTTGTTAGATTTGATATTGTATAAACAAGTTATTATTTGATTCACATTGATGAAATGATGTGTCTTGTTAATAACAGAATTTGTAAACCATCAAACAGGGCATAACACTAGAGCCAGCAATTTATTCTAATAAAAAACAGTGCGTGTGTGTTCACAGATCTGTTCTCGGGATCATGTATTCATAATTGTTATTGTATCACAAGTGAAAATAAAATTAGCATCAAATGTTAGTTCATATATATATATATATATATAATTTCTGTAATGTATTCATAAAATCTTATAATGTCAGATTGTTCATTGTTGTCTTATAACCAGAAAAGCAAATCTTATTTTAATGCCATTTCTAAATTCAGTATATCCCATGTTTGTGTAAAAAGTAATAGAAATAAAGTCCTTGAATATGATTTGATTGTTTGCATGAGTTTTCATTCCCATATTCATTTTAGTATCAGTAATAATATGCCATTAGATATTCTCGTCCTTAGCAAGATCAGCAACTTGGTTTCTTTATTTATTTAATATTATTTGTTTGTCTCTCCGTACACTCACAGATTCAGCTTCATGTTATCGTAATTCTAATTGTATCATGAATGAAAATAAAATTAACAAAAGATATTGTACATGTATTTGGATCACTGTGAGGTCAACTATGTGAGACAACCGGCTTCTGGCAGCAACATGAATCAGGTTCTAACAGAAGTTTACAATCGAGTCAGCTGGTTTTGGAACAAACGCTTTGCTTGAACTTGTACAGTTTAAATTAACTTTTTGAAACAATATATTCTGAAAAGTGGTTGACAAATATACATGGCAGATAATATAATAATATGTGACATTTATATAGTCCCCTATTCAGCTAGATAGCTGCTCTAAGGCACTACAATATTATTATCCCTGACTCAGAACTGTTTCCACCCAGCACACCTCAACTCCCAAGGAAGCAAACAATGCATGCTGCCATTATAGGAGCTAAGCGTTACTCAAACACGTAGCCATCGCATTCTGTCAGGTACTCATTTTTTATGGATGAGTGAACCAGTCGCCATATGACATCATTGCAGTACGGAGCCTCGAACCTGTGACCGTTCGGCTACGAGTCCTACGCTCTAACTATCTGCCCTATCACGTGTTCAGGAAACATGCAGGTTTTATTACGGCACACCCGCAAAGTTGAATGAGCCACCATGGATCCAGCTCGAATGTCACTGTAACGTCTTCACTGCCCATATCGTGTAAACATAAAACCAGATCATCAATAATAATAATAATTACAAACTTCTATTGAGCCAACATCCTCAAAAAGAATTGAGCTCAGTGGCACACCCAGTACAGGAGTTGGGAAAACTCATAGTCCAGGTATGATGTAAAGTTCAACAAATGATCGGATGGAGTGGATATTAAGGATTTTCCATAAACATTGGAACTTGGTTGAGGGGAACATACCAAAAACACAGGTATGACTGTACTGAACATTAAGCTGGAGGGTGAAGCGACCTTTGTAGTATTGTAGTCTCTCTCTTTATATATATATATTAAATATTGCGATATTTTGAATCGTTTATACACAAGTTAGACTAAATCGCCCAAGCGACCTCCAAAGGCTAAGTGAAATATGAAACACCCACCCGGGGTTTGAACCCAGGTGTTATAAATCTATTCCAACCGCGCTACCAGTTACGCCATGGGGGCCCTCTCTCTCTCTATATATATATATATATATATACCATTCAAGAGTTCACCTGCTTCACTCCTGACAGATCCCAGATAATAAGAAGGAAACGCTGGGTTCTATCAGCCATAATCAGGTAGTTAATTCTAGTTGTCATTGATGCGCTAAAGACTAATGGATTTATTTAAATGAACAAAACATGCCAGTAGCCTAATATATCACTCCAGATATAGTTTACCTAACGGTAACGACTTTCGTGTGGTTTAATACTTCGAGCAAACGATAAGTATGCTTAGAAGATGAGCAAATAGTGTATATATATATATATATATATATTACACTCTTTGAGAGGAGTGCAGAAAATAAGAACGAAATATTCAACTTCGTAACTAGAGCAAAGACTAAGTCGATTGAAAAGGTAGAAGTTTATGGGTCACGTTCAAAGTACATCGTTATTAGCTGTCTTTGGGTTGTTACAGCGTTAACGATTTATTAGTTGTATAGCAGAGCATCACGTCTGTGGTAGATATCAACATGGTGGGTGAACTAAGATTTGATGGCAAAGTGGTTGTTGTCACGGGTGCTGGAGCAGGTGAGCGTCGAATTAAATAACACCATTTTACGGCATTTATTTAACAGGCACGGATCAGTGACAGTGACACTGACAGTCAGACTGTCACAGTTCGGGTTATTTTTCGGTGTGTGTCATATAACGTTTATCGAGTTATCTGACATAGTTTTAGATTGAACTCTGTCCGGCGGATATAGGATGTCAGTAATTGTATCTAAAGTAGATTAGTGGATATTTTAAATACAATAATAATACATTTAATTGATTGATTTTCTTTTCATTATCAATGATCATGAAACAGGGATAACTCACGAAAGTGCGAGCACTTATTTCCAGTGTGGTCCCTTTTATTGAGTGGTTCTTCAAAACGTCTCTCCCACCACTAATAAAGTGACAGGGGTGCAGTACAGAAATATGGAGTTGAAATACCCCAAGCCTAGGCCTAGGGTGGTCACTGTCAGAGTGTATTACGTATTCAGGGGGTCTTTCACATCCCCTTTTTTGATCAGGTCAGTGGTGACAGGAGCGCCATTTAACATGGTCATCTACCCACTATATTGTGAGCCAAGAAATTAACCCCTGGAAAACTTTCGACCTCTTGATGGGATCAAAGGTGTGAGCCTTAAAGGGACAGTCCACCCTCAGAAAATATTTTTAAAATATGTAATGCTTAGAACAGTAACCAATAATAATCACAAAATATACCTGATATCATAAATATAGGGAAATAATCCAAATTACTGGAGGGCTGCACTGGAAGCCAGGTTTGAAGGCTGGAAGGAGAAAACTGAAATGCTGTGACGTCACATCGGCGCTCTCCAGACTGAGTTCAAATCCCGTTGTTGGCATATCTGAAGGGTGTTTCATCTTTGACTTCGCTTCATTACCGTTGGAGGTCGCTTGGCCCATTTAGCTTACCATGTGCACAAAAGTGGCTGTAAAACATGTCAGCATACTAAGGAGATGCTAAACAAACCAATGAACAAAAGTGAACTGTTTATTTTGACTAAACAGGTTTTACAGGAAATCTTTAGAACATAGTTTTGTACAACTATGGGCTAGATTATGAGTCACAGATAAGCCTGAAATTTGGTTTTGTAATATGTAAAACATACACAAAATTAAAGAGATTTTCCTAAGACTGTAAGCTCATTGCTAATTCACTTTGTGCTAAACTGGCTTGCCAGTTTAATCCGACATCCTCTAATTTGTTAAGTGTATGACACCACCCTATTCTTGATGTTCACATCTAGTTTATCTATTGTGATAGCCGGTGTACTATAAAAACAAGGAGCTAGTTAGAAAAATATAGTAGATATATTTGTTACATATATATAAATGTTTGTTTTATCACATTTACATTGTTGTGATTTAGTTATGGTGGTTCATTTGAACTATTTCATTTAGAAACCATACATTTTGCTTCATAATTCTTTTAGGTCTTGGCAGAAACTATGCCTTGGCATTTGGAGAACGTGGTGCCAAAGTTGTTGGTGAGTATACATGATTGTTTTACTAGACTACTGGAAGTTATGTATCAAGAAATGATCATGGATTTTGTGTGTATATGTTTAACGATGCTCAATTGGTGATCGAACAGGAATTGTTATTAAGGTAATAAGGAGAGGCATTTGTTACATACGTAAAGCATTAGAATACCACATACTTTTTAATTAGAACTAAACAAATTTTCAGAAAGGTCAGACAATTGACTACACACATACACATATATGAAAAACACACACACACACATGGTCTGTGCTCACACAAACATATACCAATACACACATACCTATGCATGTGCACACACAATCATACACACATACCTATGCATGTGCAGACACACCCACCCTGTCTTAGTGATCACATGCTTTAAAATAGTGTTAAATTCAAATAATTTCCATTTACAAGTCCTTTTTTGACTATCTATGTATAAGGACCACCTGATACTATAGTACCAATAGGCCAAAGGTTTTGATTACAAAAATGTGTTAATTTTAAAGAAAAAAATAAGTTCATTCCAAAATCAGATATATTAGCTCAGATCAAGGTAGTTGTGCAGGAATGAAAAATAAGTAGTGTGTGTAAATATATATATATATATATATATATATATATATATATATAGTCTGTGTGTGTGTATATGATATGCCATTCTGCATGATAACTGTAGATCATTAGGTGAAATAGTATCCAATTTATGTAGTGATATAAAAAGGGTATTTCTGAAGGGATGATATCAGAAACTGTCAGAAACTAAAATCTCTTCTGGTAATGTAGGATATTGGCCTACTGAAAAAAGAACAACAAACTCATTAGGAATGTTATATACAATTATATTTCTTTGTTACACATCAGTTCACATTGAAATTATCCATGACATACAACAATCTGGAAATTTCTATATACCAATGTAGCACAACATTATTAACACTTTATGCATATTAACATTCAATTAATATAGAAAGCAAAAGACTACTGTATTATCAAATTCCAACACATCTAACCTATCAATGCAGTGTAATGTGATAACATTACAAAGCGAACATCACATTCTAGTTATAACCTTAAAACATCCTATGTCTTGGTGGGATATTGTGCTGTTGAAATACAATAGCACAGCTGAGAGTCCTTTTCAGTTATTTTATGCCTTCAAAACATTTTTAAAAAGTACGAGTTTCTGACGTTTTACATGTCAGAAAGGTATTTATGACGGTTTCTGACAATTTAGACGTCAGAAAGGTATTTCTGGTGGGATGATAAAAACCATGGTTTAAACTGCAGTTTTTACCACCTTGTCAGAAACCTGCCTCCCTGGCTAAAACTTGGTTTTAATTTTTTATGATTGATGAAGGCAGACCTGGGATCAGTTCCAATTCCACACCATTTCTTTTGTTCAGTTCCATAAACAAATTTATCAATTTTCATTCTATTTCCAAATCAAGCTATTCCATTACATATTCATAATCAGTGTGAATCAGGGTTGGCAAGTTTATGACATAATCTCAAAAACCATGGGTTAATCCAGGGTTTATGACATGATAGCGTCATAAACTGTTAAACGCATATATTTTTTAATATAAATATTGGCATAGCCAACAAATTTGTGACATATTTTTCAAGATATACCTGAAAAGTAGTTTTTAGAATGGCTTAAATTATTAATGTGTTAATATTGTAATATTAAAAGTAAAATTTATTATACATTAAGTTAGGGCCTGATTATTAGATTATGGTAATCATACATTGGTATTGTTTGTAGCGAAAATTAGTTGGCTTGATTAGTCTGCCATTTGTTTCTAGAGTTTAGTGGACAGTATTAATTTAATATAACTATTCATTAATTGGATGACAAGCAAGACACTGCCCTCTTGGGTGGGTGCTGGTGT
Source organism: Paralvinella palmiformis (assembly GCA_025642065.1). Taxonomy (NCBI): domain Eukaryota; kingdom Metazoa; phylum Annelida; class Polychaeta; order Terebellida; family Alvinellidae; genus Paralvinella; species Paralvinella palmiformis. The sequence continues at coordinate 279,125 of JAODUP010000295.1, forward strand.
TTATCTGTGGCTTCACTTTATGATCCTCCGTGTGGTAAGGGTGAAAAATATCTGATACCAGACATGGGGTCAATTCAATTTCAGAATTGGAATTGCTTTTTTTAGTGGAATTGATAAATTTGGAATTGGAGCTTGCTACAAAAATTTAAATCCAAAAAATTATTTACCTTTTAATATTTTCATTCAGAAATATTCCTTCCATGACTATCCTACTTGCAATATAAACTACTCAAACTATGTACTACAAGTAGTAAGTAAAAGTAGTAAGTAAAAAAATAGAATAGATTTATAGAATAGAATAGATTAAATAGAATAGATTTATCAATTGGAATTGATAAATTTGATGTAGAATTGACCAAATAGAATTGAGTGGAATTGGAATTGACAAAATGGAATTGACCCTCTGTCTGCTACTCTGATTCCATTAATCCATCTTATAGCTTTCACATTAAATGACAGTTATACATGGTTAGTTTCATGAGAAAACAGCCAAGCTGGAATTTTGTCACAGGATCCTACAAGGACTTTGTGATTTTGATTATTGATGATTGACGGTTCACATGGACTGATTCAACTGTACATGTGTGAAAGATGTGAGTGTCTGCTACGGTTACTGAATAAAATATACCTCCAAAATATTGAATGTTATAAGTGAGTGTTCATTTGTTATTGAATTTGTTGCATTGCACCATCATGAGCCTCTTCAAATCTGAAATCACAGAAGTGACATCATTCTGGTATGAAAACCTCCCATAAGTCATCTTTTTAATAGTGACACTGTGATGACACTACAAGATTAAAGGAGCCAATTATAACAGTTGTATCTGAATATAAATTCTTATTCGCTGTCTGACCAAAGTTTGGAACATTACATCAAGGATGCCATTTATGCCAACTGAATATTCATTGTGATCCAGATGTGGCACATAAGAATCCTACTCATCAAGTGAACAAATTATGGAGCATTATATAAAAGGGGCCAATTATAGAATAGGATTAAGAGTAGATACTTGGAGATGGACATTTGAAGATGGACATGATAAATTCCATTTCAGAATTAATCAATTCTGATTCTAGATTCTAAAAAAATCCTATTCCGTAATGCTATTGATCCCATGTCAAAGCGAAGGGCATATGATGTGCAACGAAAAAATATGTCTTCTGTCCAAATAATCAGTAGAAAGCACACTCACGCATGTGTGCGCACACACACTGTAGCTGCTTCAGCAATATATTGGCCCAATATACCTTTTAAAAATAGGATAATTTCCAATGATTTCTTTTGGCATAATGGTTGCTGCTCTAAAATATATCATTGTTTGGATAATTGACAGGGGGTGATATTTAGTGAATATTAGTCAAAATGTAGGACAGGAAAGCAATTTTAATACACTACATTGAAACAATTATCATGTGTTCACATCTTCAGAGATCTTAATTTGAAACTTCGTACATAGATTACCAAATATCTTCTTGCTAATTACCACGTATACCCATGTATAATCTAAACTCATATATAAGAGTTTAAGACAATTTGTATTTATGCCCACTTAAAGAGAATGGCATTATTACCATTTATAGTTATATCAATAAGTGTTATTGGTCTATTTTAGATAACATGGTATTGTTGTTGTTTTTGTAATGTTTTGTTCAAAATGTTTTCAGATCAGTATCAACTTTGACCCAGTTGCATTGAACCCATAGACAAGTGATAAACCATCATTTATAGTGGGATTAAACATTTCTTTTCCCATTCATATAGAAACATTATGTCAAAAGAGTTTTATGTAAATTATCTATCAAATGATTCAAACACAACTCCTTTCAAATTTTTGTACCTGCACCAAAATATATGGTCAATTGATAGTCCGTGTTATTATGCACTGTATGAATTTGTAGTGAGTTTATTTGTGAATTATTTATAGGAACTGTGATTATGTATGAAATGTGACACGTGATATAATTGTGGCAGTGGTTATGTATTATAAAATAAGGCATATGTCAGTGTCTTGACAGCCACTGGTGTTCATTTATTCCAGTATTGCCAGTGATAGTTTGATTTGTTCACCGATAAATTTGTTCAAATATTGTTGCTGGCATATAGTATAAATAGCCTTATTTCTTCAAGATTCTAGTATTATTTCTTCAGCTTTTACATGAATATATATATATATATATATATATATATATATATATAGTAAATGCAAAATACGGTCTCCAGAAAAATAATTTTTGAAATGTAAACAAACACAATTTTTATTTAATAATTTTCAGTCAATGACCTTGGGGGTGATATGAAGGGTGAAGGCAAAAGTTCCACTTCTGCCGATAAGGTCGTTGAAGAAATCCGTAGAAAAGGTGGCGAAGCTGTAGCTAATTATGGTAAGTGTAAAAGACGAGTTGTTCTATTGGATTTTTTGTAAATGATTGATATGTATCGTTCAGCACTTGAAGCTTGTAGAATGTGCCTTTGAATAGTTCCTAGTAGTGGATTGAAGGTGTGCACATGTGTTCGTGTGTGTGTGTGTGTGTGTGTGTGTGTGTGTGTGTGTGTGTGTGTGTGTGACAGATAGAGATTCAGAACTTGCTGGATTCAGAATCATATATTAGGACTAGCTTTATAAGTGGTAGATTTTGTAAAATAGTCACGTTAAGTCACATGAAAAGCTACTGAGAAAGTAAAATCAAATCAGGCATTTAGTTTCCATATTTACATAAAATATTTTTTTTTCTAATTTCTCCGTGTGTCTAGATTCTGTCGAATATGGTGACAAGGTGATCCAGACTGCTTTAGACAATTATGGCAAAGTCGGTAAGTTTAAATATCGCTACAATTTTATACTCCGTCAAAGATGGGGATTATCTGGTTATTGTGATTACTGAGTTGGTATCATTACTGAATTGGTATGGTTGTTGGTTTGGTTATTTTTTTGTGGATTTGTTTGAGGTTGTGTACAGTCATTTCTGGATTTGTGTGATTACCGAGCTGGTAAAACAGTTTGGAATAGTTAGTTAAGAAAGGTACTTCACTGAGAAGGTTGATGACTCGGAACCACGATGAGGCTGATGCAAGTGTTGAGATAAAATTCTAACAGAATAGGAATGAATACAGATGATTGATATTTTAAGGCCACTTTTGTGCACAAGGTAAGCTAAATGGGCCGAGCAACCTCCAAAGGTAACGAGTCGAAGTCTAAGATGAAACAACCTTCAGATATGCCCACGCCGAGATTCAAACACGGGTGGTAGTAATTTGTGGTCCAACATGCTACTCCTAGACCACGGAGGCCCCCTGAATGAATACAGAGAAGAACTAACTAAAAAATTAGCTCCTACCTGTAATAAAAGGTGTATCACTTTTGAAAAGCAACTTTTTGAATCTGGAACTTCTAATAATAAATATGATGTGCCATTTTGTGTTGTCTTCCAGATATTGTCATTAACAATGCGGGCATTCTACGAGATCGATCATTTGCTAGAATCAGTGATCTGGATTGGGGTATGTTATATTTGTATGGACCGAAGCACTATAACCATGTATGAAATATTTAATAAATGTATTTCTTTTAAATGTATACAGTAATTCCTTTTCATGTTACATAAGTTTAATATTTTTGACTGGGATCATTTATTTAGAGACAGTTAATCTCCAACCCTACACTTCATTGTTATGGGAACAAATGTCTGACATTTCATTTCTGGTTTCCTTCTGCATGTAGATTTGATCCAAAGAGTCCACCTGCGGGGATCATTTCTTGTGACAAGAGCTGCATGGCAACACATGAAGAAGAACAAATATGGCAGGTCAGTTGGTGACTTCAATGATCGTTATTGTTGTGTTAATATAATTATGAAGTTTTTATCATTTAATTGATAGCTGAAATAAATTCTCGCGACTATATTAATCCCATTCAACTTTCTAGGATTATCATGATAACATCAGCATCTGGTCTTTATGGAAACTTTGGCCAGGCTAATTACAGTGCAGGTTTGTCGATTGTTCATTAATTGATTTCACGGCCAGGAGCATTAAATCTGTAGCGTATTGAAGTGTAACTTTCTTACCTGTGGACTTAGACACATACCGATGAATGTAGACATGGATGGAGTTAATGGTAGTCAGAAATTGACAATTATCTAAGCAAAAGAGTATTATTTTTGTCTGAAAAGTGTGTAGCACAACACTGCTTGAAACTATTTGGGGGAAGGGGGCTGCCTTCATAATTAATAATCAATTTTACCTGGCTTTGGTTAGGAAACGTATTAATAACTGTTTTTTTAGCAAGTTTAGTTATAAAACTTGTTCATACACAAACACAATGATGTGTGCTCACAGTCTGTATAAATATAATGCTTCAGTTAGTGACTTCCGTCACATGTGACATCTCGGTTGATCTTTTCTAGCCAAGATGGGAGTGGTCGGCCTAGCTAATACCTTATCAATTGAAGGGATGAAGTACAATATCCATTGTAATACCGTAGCACCTGTAGCTGAATCAAGAATGACGAAAAATATCATGCCTGAAGGTATCGATCATAATAAATGATTTACTTGAATCAAATACCGAAGTATATATATATATATATATATATATATATATATATATAAGCAGTTTAAAATGAACTTGTTATAATGTTTTCACTGTGATCAGTACTTGAATGTTATTTATAAGTAAAAATCGGGACAGTATTTTTGAGGGATGCTGTTTAATTAAGATGTGTAATATTATGTTTATGTATCTGTCCCATTATTACAGCCTCATTGTTAGTTTGATTTTTATGTCTGTCTGTCATTACATCCTGTGGTAAAGTCACTAGTCTGTCTTCTGTTCCATGGTGAAATATCTAAATAGTATAAACATAATTTGTTTACTTTTTTACATACCAGTTTCTCTGTTTTCTCTCTCTCTCTCTCTCTCTCTCTCTCACACACACACACACACACACACACACACACACACACAGCAAGAGAGAGAGAGAGAGAGTGTGTGTGTGTGTGTGTGTGTGTTATACAGTAATGTGTTTATAAGAGTTCATTCTGTACAACAAATTACTATTTTCAGATATTCTCAGTGCTCTAAAGCCCGAGTTTGTAGCACCAGTTATTTTATGGCTTTGTCATGAGTCGTGTAATGATTCTGGTGGCGTATTTGAAGTTGGGGGAGGTCATGTAGCCAAAGGTAACATTTCTGATCAAACATTTCTGATCAAACATTTGGTGATAATACTGTTGGTTTGTTAGACTTTAATAATTAGGCATTGTACTGTTCTCATTTTCTTCCTAGTGCGGCTGATGAAGACTGCTGGGGCCATAATTAGGTCAAAGAACCAAGGGTCAACACCAGAAATGGGTTAGTCATACTTGTTACTTTAAAAGATTTCTAGTAACATTATATTGGTTTATCTTTAGTACAAAGGCTTCCATATATAAGGCAAACATGTTTCAGGCACATATATATTACCTGTCTGTGCCTGTTGGCTTCTCTGTTAGGCAGCCATACATGTATAATTATCTGTTGTTGAATGTAAAAAAAATCAGTTTTTATGCTTTAGCATCAATATTAAATATGAACATTGAATAAGAATTAATTATTTCAACAAAACATGCCCACAAACATGTAGTTGTGGAATTCTTCCTTATGGATGCACATTCTCTTACAGTCCGTGATAATTGGGAAAAGGCCTGTGACTTCCGAGACTTCAATGTTCCAGCCAATATAGCCGGTAAGTTGCTTAAGGCGTTACATTCTTTGTATGCATCATTGTATGTACATGTGACACTTAAAATCTTTAACGAACTTTAAAGAATATACACATCATTGGCAACATGTCATCATCATTATCATCATCATCATTTCTCTTCGACCAATGAACCAATAGACTGTTGTAATCTGGTTAAGTCCACCATCTGCTGTTTGGTCACATGTTGTTTACTATGAGTTTGCCCAACCCCTGTACTAGGTGCGCCACTGAGCTCGATTCCTTTCGAGGATATTGGCTCTACAGAAGTTTTTGTAATTAGTATTACAAAGACAGCTTAATAACTATTTATGTTTTCGTCTAATTCAGAAAAGATCAGTTCCAAGACTCTGTAGGGCACCTCCATGGTCTAGTGGTAGCGTGTTGGACTACAGATCACTACCACCCGTGTTCAAATCTTGGGGTGGGCATATCTGAAGGTTGTTTCGTCTTTGACTTCGCCTCATTACCTTTGGAGGTCGCTTGGCCCATTTAGCCTACCACGTGCACAAAAGTGGCCATAAAACAACACTTTGTAGGTCTATTCAAAAGTTAAACTCAGTCCACTTTTATCTTATTTCAAGGTTAGAATAGTGAAGTTTAAGTAATATTTAGTGATTTTTGTTTTTGAAATTTGATCTGAAGCTGATAGTGTCAATCAGGAGTACTGATCATAATTTGTGTTGCTAGTTATTTTCTTGGTTCAATGGATTATAATAATATTTGGGTTCTGACAAGCTTGTTGATATTCTTACTGGATCTATGATCTAAAGATGTCAAGCTGCTCGGCTGACAGTATATGAACACATGTTTCACAGGGTTTGCACATAGGTCCTTGAAAACCTGGAAGGTCATGCAATTTAAAAATTTGGATTCCAGGCCTGTAAAGTCCTAGAAGTTTTGTAGAGGTCCCTGAAAGTACTGGAATTTGGACATTCATAATTATAAATTTAAAATAGATCTATATTTCCAGTTATAAGCATGCAGGAATTCTGTCATTACACTTCTTTCGAAATGTCAAGTCAGTTTTGGAGTTAGTAATTAGTAAATTTTCATGCATTAAGAGTTCGGGAATTCGTTGAAAAGATCCTGGAATTTGATATTGGAAGGTCATGGAAAGTCATGGAATTTGAGATATCAAAATATGTATGAACCCTGTTTCATTTCAACCATTTAACTGTTAGCCTTTCAAGGAAATTACTTGTTTAAAAATAGCTTTACACAGTCAAAAGGGATTTGGCCAGAACTGGGTTTCAGTCTGTGCACAAAATGATTGACTGTCTGTGTAACCATTTTCAAATAGGCACAAGCTGTGTGTGTCTTGGTTTAAAATAGCTAAAATTTGGAAGGATATTTTAGGGTTTTCATACAGTACTTCAGTTTTCTGTCAAATGTTATCCAGCCTACTGATCTCCAGTTGGCAAGGATCACTAGTGAAGATAGGTTCTGCTGTGTTTTGATTTATAGTCTTAAACCTGAGCTAGATACACAACAAAGAAGCAAATTGAAAAATTAGTCACACCCCAAGCCCTGACCATGCCTGTAAATAAATAAATAGGATTAGAGAATTAATACAAAATACTCAAAAACATATGATATTATTGATTGTATTATTGAGTTATCAAACTTGTTATTGTTAAGATCAGAGGGTACTTCTGGGGCATATTCTGGGCCATTTATTTAATGTTCTGGATTACCGTACCTTGTGCCATATGATGATAGGTGACAGGCCCATGGGGACTGTAGGTAGCTGCAGCTGACTGGCATATCTAGTTCTTCCGGCGTCCGTTATTCTAATTAAACCAAAAAATATTCTGATTCAGAATGAGGCATGTCTGCTTGTTTAAAATATTTTTTCAGAAAGTACGGATGTTGCCTGCAAAGCTTATTTTTCTGTGGAGGAGGGCCGGAATTCAATCAAACCAAATCCAACAAGTGCCACGACTCCGGTATGCATGTCATATTGAGTAATATTGGTTAAATATTAATAAAGACTAAACATGCTATGAAATGATGATATTTGATCTTAAGTCATTAAAACTTTTCAAACTTCCTTGTGTGTGTGTGTGTGTGTGTATTTGTGTGATTTGAATAGAGTAGCATGGTGCAGTTACCTACCTCACTTTGTAGACTAGTTATTAGTTGTATAGAGTCAGCCTAGTGATTGTTTTAATTGTGTTTAAAATATATTTATATTCAACACAAACAAATAACTTGTAAACTGTATAAAGGTGCTACCTAAAGGTACATAAAAAGTGATTACATGTAAATGCACACACACACGCACTGAGTCATTTGGACACTGCATTGATAAACAACGACACCATTATATTGAGATTCGTGTCCATTTGTTACTTACGTTATATATTCTAATAGGTTTGTTTGTGCTTCAGGAAGCAGCCATAGGATATAGTGTTAGTGGTTTTACCTTCAGTTACACGCCTCGTGATGTTATGCTGTATGCGCTTGGTGGTAAGTATGTTGACGGTGTGTGTGCGTGTGCATGTGCATGACAAGTTTGTTAGTAGGGATGCGACAATTAATCGCAGTTCACGGTATTCGCGGTTTTAGCCCTATGTTCGATTCACTATTTTTCAGTTTGCAAACCGCTGCTTATTAAGATTTTTTAAATGGCACCATACTCTTCCGTAGTGTGCAATCAGAAAATGATGAGAGAAAGTCCTGATTTTGAATGACTTTTTCTTTGATGTCAGCGCGGATTTCTGATGACCCATGGGTTTCAGCTAATCATGGTGTTTGATTCCGCAGCACTTGATATTTGGATGGGCTATCCCAGATCAAACCCTGTCAGCATTGCATACAAAGAAACGATTCTCAGGAATTTGACTAAGCCTAAAAAATCATATAAATCATTTGTTTGAAAGCAGTTCAGCCACCCGATGATAGAAACGCCGGGGAGTGGAAGAGAAATTAAAAAATAATTATGGTCTGCAGTATTTGTAGGATCATACTATACGTCGGAAATACTACGAACATGATCGAGCATTTAAACAGACACCCCCCTGGAATATTCATTAACTTAGTCTTCACTTTTGCGAGTTTTGTCTATCTGACAGTGACAGCACGCCACTTTCCCATCCCATAGCAAAGCAACAGACTTTGAAAGACACATTACATGTTAAACAAAAAATGCTGTTCAACTCTCCACGATCGATTGCCATCACAAACCAAATTGGGAAATTTATAGTGACAGATTTGAGACCATACACAGTAGTGAGGATTTAAAGAGCTCCTACAGGTTCTGGAGCCAAAGTATGAGGCATGCAATATAGGCGCTACAACTGTTATGAGTTGCCAGTTAATTAAACAGAGTGAAGTCGATAGTTACGGACCATTGGTAGTCAGCCCGTATTAAATATTTTCTCTAATAACTTTATAACTCACACTGCATTGTCTACAATGCCGGTTCTATGAGGACTGAACTGGAAGTCTCCTCTTAAGTTATTTAGTTCATATGTGGGCTTAACTAATGACTAAAGTGAAGTTAGGTATATGTTCCTGAAGTAAATTTTATGTTTTTGCTATTTCTTTTAGCTAAAGTTAATACTTGTAACTAGTATATTCATATGTCTAGACTAAACTTATTTTTGAAATAGCATTTTAACCCTTTCAAGTCAATTAGCAAGAGTTCACTTTATCCTGCAGTAGTGAGGTTGCTCCTTCTCAGGCGAAGCAACCATCTCTATCTGACTTGCCTAGCATTCAGCCACTAGTTAAGCAGGAAGATAGCTCTGAACCCATTCCTTTTCACCTGGAAGTATAACTGGAACAACATCTGCGTGGGTGGAGTCTGATTCAAATGATTCAGATGTTGATGAACCAAAGCCAAACATACATTAGAGAATTTATTTGGTTCAGATGTTATGATGACAGGTGTTATTAAGTCCACAACTCAATCATTGACATCACAAATAGACCATGAGATTGCCATATACAGGAAGGAGATCCACATTCCACTGAAGGATTCTGCCACAGACTAGTGGAGGTAAAAATCCTCTCAGTATCCTCTGCTGGGCAAACTGGCCCAGTATTATCTCGCCATCCCTGGGACTTCAGTCCAAGAGGGTTTTCTCAACAGCAGGTGACATAGTTACAGCAGTGAGGACCAACCTCAAACCCATTAATGTGGATATGTTGGTCTTACTGAACAAAAACTTAGAATTTTAGTCATGAAGTTATTTGAAATGATGGTTATGTAGTTTAGATATTACCAAAAAGGTATTTTTGTTATTCTAGTCATATCATTTGTTTTTGTCATGTATTCATTTACAATTATTTAGCTATTTTTAATAAAAATGAAGTTGCCGCTTTAGGCTTTTTAAAATTAGTTTATTGATAAGTGTGTGTGATCACCGGCATGTTTGAGTAAAGTATCGTGAATATATCGAACCATGGACTAAATATCGAAAATCAAGAAATCAAATCGTCCCACCCCTATTTGTTAGTGTCACATTTTCACCATTTTAATACTACAAGACTACAGGACATGCCTCAAGCATTAAACTCCCCATAGTAGGATTCATAATTAGCTGTAGGAATAATAATAATAGCATAACATTAAAAAATCCAGTTAATTATTGCGATTTTGTTAGCAGTTCTGGAGAAGTATCTTGGGGCATGAAAATGTTACAAACACATCATCGATAAAATGCATGTTTAATCCAATCTAGATTATGTATTAAATATGTTCAGTTTATGTTTAAATTTTTACACTTGATCATTATCAAAGCTTATCATTTTTTAACATACTGTTATATCTAAAAGGAAATTCAGCGTATGTTTAGTGGGATAACATTAGGGAAATCAGTTCTGGTATTTGCCGTATACTCAAGTTCCAAGTTTCTTTAAACCCACTATTAATTATTCATATATGATGTTTTTTTTTAAATTTTCAGTTGGTTGTAGTACACAAGATAAGGATTATCTAAAGTTCCTTTATGAAAACAGTGAAGATTTCTCAACATTACCGACTTATGGCTCAATTGTCACGATGAGTGCCGTAACAGACCTTATGGGAAAAGGTTTACCAATTCAAATTGACCTAACACAGGTATGATAATTATGCTGGTTACTGCTGTTACGGCGATCAGTCATGCTAAATAATTGATTGGATGGGATTCATTTGATGTGATGATTGATTATTAATTCCAAAATCAGTTGTCGAAGTTACAAATATGATGATGATGTACCAATGATACAATATAAGTTATCCATGCGTTGTTCTATAATACAAGAAAGAGAAGATGGTAGTTTGTTTATTTATGTGTATTGACAGTTTAAAAATAGGGCCATTTGTTGTATGGCTCCGTCAGGTTTGGAAGTTGTTGTCTAGAACTTCTGTTGTGAGGCTTATTGTAATTGGCTGTTTAATTTCATGATGGTGAAGATCTTCCTACAGAAAATTTTTATATTCACATATTCACACGCTGTATTTACGCATTACCTTCGTAAAGGTTGTTACATGCATTGGGTGCGGAGGCCCTTTATTGTGGTCTCGGAGGACAAGATATATTGTGCTAAAAAAAATTGGAACTGGATTAGAAAATGTTAAAATCTAAATTTAAAGTAATTTATAATACAAAAATCACATTTTCCAGAATTGTTAACAGAAATATTCCATACAATTATGAAACAAAATTTATATTGTAGACATGAAGTACAATTTGTTTTTACGAATTTGCTTTAGATATTATAGAAGAGTTATATTTTTAAAATACATGGTTAACCCAAAAACATGTATGTACAAGGGTTTTAAGTCAAGTCCTTCATAGATTTCTATAACTGAATATGATGTAAATGAAAGTTGATTGGTTGATGAAAACCATTTATTATTGTCGATTGATGATGAAATTCTGACTAATGCTTATATGGCCTTAAATGTGATCACTCAATAAAAAATGGTTATTATCCTAGATCAAAACATTATTTAGAACACAAACTGGTATAAGTATTGGTCATCAGTCACAAGAAAGACATAAAGTTTTAATCTTAGGCTGTATATAAAACATGAAATAAAAATCACTGTTTGTAAGTTAATTTCCAAATAATTGTTGATCTGTGTTTTATTTTCTGTGTGTGTGTGTGTGCACACGTATGTGGATGCACAGTTACTTCATGGTGAGGAGTACTTGGAGATTCTTAAACCATTGCCGATTAAGTCAAAGCTAAGAAGTGAATCACGAGTTGCCGATGTGTTGGACAAGGGTCGTGGAGCTGTGCTAATTTTTGAGTGTAAGTGTGTACTCATGTGCCATGACAAAATTAAATAAACAATGGCTCTGTTTTGCCAAACTCATTGCTAAGGAAATAGGACTTTCTCATTCTAATACTGCATTCTGAAACCTGTTTGTGTTTACAGCATACCTCTATGATGAGAGCGGTGAGAAGGTGTTGTACGGTCAGAATACTGTGTATATTAATAATCTGGGAGGTTACGGTGGGAAACGAAAGTCATCCGTTTCCAAAGAACCAAAGAGTCCACCGAAGAGGAAGCCAGATGCAACCATATGCGAGAAGACGAGCATTGACCAGGTAACTCGACAGTCGGAACAACTTACCAGACGGTTGATACGTTCTGATACTGAAACTGTTGCCTGTTCAGTTATGATTTGTGTTTGTTCCAGATGATTGTTTCATTTTTGAAGGCGTTCACGTAAAGTTGCAGCAAGCGAAGCTTGACCTTCGTCCATGTCCTGTGAACTCTTCTCTGTCGTATTTTACAAACCCTATCAGCCAAGAAGGAGAAAAGAAAAAGCATAAAAATAATAAAATAAACAACGGGGAAAATGAGCAAATCAAATTTTCGCAAAACCGTATGCCGTATTCCAATTGGAATAAGCCAACATTACGTTTAATAAAGTTCAGATTTGTTGGCCATTCCCTGGGTTTAAAAAAAAACTTGTACAAATTAAAAATTGTATTCGAAATAAATCAATAAAATCAGGGCGCGTAGACTTTAGTCTGTGCATTGTGGGATTAATAATCCCGTTTTATATATTTTATCATACTGTCTGATTGGTTGGTCTAGGGCACTGAATGGCCTAAATTGTGCCGATGTGTTGTTAAACAATATTCATTCATTCATTCTTTGGTTGGTTGACTGATTTGTTTGCCCTCAGCACTGGTCACATACCTGGAATATGTGGAGGCGGGTGGAGTCTATGGAGAAACATCATTTAACATGGTTAGCCACCCACGATGTTGTGAGCCGAGAAATTAATCTCTGAAAGTTTTGACCTCTTGCTGGGTTCGAACCTGTGACCATTGGCACCAAGTGCTGGGTGCTTAACCGCTAGGCCACCAGAGCTCACTGTTTTGTTGCTTTGACATAATAATTTCAGTTACTTGTATAAAAAGCTAATCATAATCTTTTGTTGCCTTATTCTGCTATTTACTTTCTTCGCTTGCCAAGTGAAACCAGGTGGGGGGGAGCTTACAAATTGGTAATTGTTTGTATATTTTTATAGTTGTTTGTTTGCTTCGAAGTTGTGAGAAATGCAAGTAAAAGAGAATTTTACGCATCCAGCCCATGGCCATTTTGAAAACGAATTATGTTTTGACTTGAAAGAGCAAGAAACATGAGCAAGAGAGAATTGTGTGCACCCAAAACAAACAGCAGTTGTCATTGAAACTAAAAAAGTAAAATTTTAGTCAGATAATGATGGCAAGGCCACTTAGCACATCCACGATTATAGTGTTTGAATTGAACTGGTTAAAAATACAAAAAGAAATTATTTTGTACTTAAAAAAACACAATTTTCTCTAATTCAGACGTTCTGAATGTGCATTTTACATGTTACAAAACTTACCTATGAAAAATTATTCATCTATTGCTATAGGAAGATTGGCCTATATTATAGGGTTCTGAACATGCATTTGTTTCACCTGTCTAACTGAAATATATGACCATGTCCTAACTTACAAGAACATTTTATATATCAGTCACAGTGTTATATGTATGTTTATAATATTCAGGTTAATATATTCAGTACAAAGCAAGCTGTCAATTTTTATTATGAAAATAAGTGCTATATAACCAAAGGTTTTTACTACTATATTGAAAATCCATTCTGTGTTATCTTTAAAAGAAAGGTTTTTTGTAGAGGTTCAAAGAATTTGTGTGAACCTATGAAAGTATATCCATTAAATTTATTTTCCACATGTCTGTAAGATGGTGATTGGTGTTTTACGGCCGCTTTTGTGCGCATGGTAAGCTAAATGGGCCGAGCGACCTGAAGTAATGAAGTGACGTCAAAGATGAAACACCCATCAGATATGCCCACACCGAGATTCGAACTCAGGTGGTCCAATGTGCTACCAACTAAACCACGGAGACGCCTCTTAAGATAATGTATATATATATATCTTTGTTTTTATTCTTTTATTCATAGGCTGCTGTGTATAGACTAAGTGGAGACTATAACCCACTTCACATAGATCCATCATTTTCTGCCATGGGAGGTTAGTATATAAACATCATTATTTAAATGGTCTGGTATCACTTCTACTAGTACTAGCCATCCTACACTGGATAATCTAGTTTGGCCATTATGAGCGAATAAATAATTATTTATGGTAAATTTGCTATCATACTTTATGCTCGATGTTAATATGCTACAGGTTTTGACAAGCCTATCTTGCACGGTCTCTGCTCGTATGGCTATTCTGCCAAACATATCTTACGACAGTACTGTAATAGTGACACAAGCAAGTTCAAGGCCATCAAGGTGATTGGTTAATTTAGAAAATGGTGAAGTTCGGGGATAATGGGATAGACCATGTGTTTGTATTTAAAGGCATATATCGATGCAAGCATAACATGCATATATATATATATATATATATATATATATATATACATACATACATACATACCTACACACTTCACATAAGCACAGATTCATCTGATGTGAATACTATACAGGTTATTCTATAAATATTATTGACAAGTAGTTCACAATTAATTATTCTTTAATCACAAGGTGTGTGTGTGTGTTTCTTTACACACACATATATATATATATATATATATATAATGACACAGGTGCGGTTTTCTAAGCCAGTCTATCCTGGCCAAACTCTGCAGACAGACATGTGGAAGGAGGGACCACGAGTGTATTTCCAGACAACGGTAAAGCAAGGCAACTGTTTGTTTATTGATGATCATAATTTAGTAATTACTTACTACCCAAAGTCATACTACGTCATCATGATTAATGATTTTTATATTATTATTAATATATACATGGAAGCCTACATTGTCCACAAGAGAATTATACTAACTTTGGTTGATATTGCTATTTTCGCTAAGCTGCCAAACAAACATAATACAAATGTAACAGGTTTATACATTTGTATAAATGTGTCAAAATTGTTTTTGCTGAATGTGCAAACTCAAAGAAAACTATTGAATAATAATCAATGATCATCATATAGCATCATTACTACATTCTGTTACTGTTCATCTCTATTGTTACAATGGTTTTGGTATCCTCCCCAGGTTGTTGAAACTGGCAATGTTTGTCTGACCGGTGGCTATGTGGACATACAAGATGAAAAAGCCAGCATTGCTGCTGGTTTTGGAGAACAGGTAAAGCTTTATTTCTCTCTGGTGTAATGTGTGTGTGTGTGTGTATGTATGTGAGTGTGTGTGTGTGTGTGATATTTAATACATGCTTGTGGGGCATTTCAATAGCCTAAATGGTAGCATGGCTGGCCAAAAACTTGTAACGTTAAGGAATTGAAGTCGCATCCTGGTTGTGTGTGAAGGGTGTTTCATCCTTCACTTCACCTTATTGCATTTGATGGTTGCCTTACACATCAATATTTCTATATCTGATAGAGGCATCATGATCCCTTTATTACATAATCATCTACAATAAAGTACAAAATAATAACAGTTTTCAGTCCTTCTGCTTGAAGCACCTTCATTTGGAATTACCGGTACTAGCCACCATCTTTGTACTTATTCAGTGCTTCACCTATCAGAGTTTATTAAGCAGCTATATTCAGTTGAATAGCATACACACATCATATTACCATCAGACATTTGTTTTTAGTGGTGACTCATTCTGTGGGCACAGCAATATTTCAAACTCCTCTTAGTGGATTTGTTGG